>CM076610.1:22517565-22781969 GCA_038502775.1 Hippodamia convergens
GTTTCAAATCGAAGCCGTTGATAACTGACTCCATTTCCAAATAAGAACACTCATGAAGCATATGCAAAGGACCAAACTTCCGAAAAAGGCGACCAGATTGACGAAATATCTCATACTGATTTTTATTGGATCGAATCAAGTTGTTATTGAGCTTCAAATGATTTTACAGCGATTTTCTCGAAGATTACATACTTTTCAAAACGATTGAATAAGATATCCCTAACTCTTGTGTATTAGAGATCAAGACCTCCACGTAAGATAATCATCCCCGAATGACCTATTATTTCCAGGATTTAATTGCTGCACGATGTTTGAATTCGCATTATTGATGTGTTAGGATTCATCTGTAACAATCAGACAAACGATGTTTTTCGGCGGATTAAAATAGAATATAGATAAACACGGCTCTGATGTTGAGTCTGTTTTGTGGATAAATGATTTGGGTTAGAAAGGTGATGATGATAATGAAATATTGCGTAAGCATAAGGATGAGAAATAATAAGCTATCCAGAAAAAATGTACAAGTTCTACAATGGTCTATTATTAGAACGAATCTTTAACACTCCAAGGTGATACATAACAAACAATTCAATAAATCTAAAGAAGTAAGAACCATTTTCGTAAAATTTGATTTTTGTTTTTCAACATCGGTGCTTATGAAAGTATTTCCTGGCATATTCATTCACTTCAGATTTCCCTTTAAAAATTTGTTGAAAACAGGTGGTGCAATATATTTTGAATCACAAGATATTACTGGCTACATATCTTCTTTTGATCTAGAATTCGAGTCATAAATTTCAGCCCAGTCAGATTCATCTCGATACAAATGGTTATTCATTGAATTTGAATGAAGTGCCTTACTTTCAAGTGAAATCTAACGATCTCATATATGAAACGATCAGTCACAACAAGAAGGTTAATTATTTTCACAGTAGGGGAACCTGACAAAACTAAATCATTTGTCTGGACGATTCGAATGTTTTCATTTTCGATTGCGAAAGGAGTAGGAGCTCATAATTTCGATGAATAATGATCAACATTATATAATGGCCATGTCATCGGGGAGGATTTGCCTTCGGTAGAATTTTTCGAAAATCATTCCAATAGGATTTTCAGATTTTGAACTCAGAATTTTTTGAACATAGAGAAATTCTTATTGATATACCATTTTCATTTTATACACTCACAAATCTTATCATGAGGCATCATCAGGATCCCATATCACTCAGAGACAAATTCAATGTTTTGAGTTCTTCAGATTTATTAAGCTATTATATAGCTTTTATCTCAGGCTTTGAGCGCGGCTACCGAATGTAGAAATTCCGTAACGAAAAAACCTAACACAGCAGTGTATCGTCGGTGCAGTTCGGATACTTCGGCACTGTGTTTGGGTGGTCTGCTTGCGACTAGACGGATGCGTGCAGCCACTCTAGCAGTGCAAAATGGGAGTCGGCATTCTCGCTGTTCCCATTGAATTACAAACGGCAAATATTTCATTAAATCGGATAGAGAATATATGTATAGCCAAACGCAAACATTTTCCATTAAACTTCAGTTCTTGCTCTAACTTTACATAAGTCGCAAGGTGGAACTTTTGACGAAAATAGTAAATGAGTATAGTGTATCACATCTTAAGAACTCGTCTATGTTGCACTCTCTCGGGTAACTAATATTGAAAAATTGTATATTACGACAAAAATGATTATTCTGCATTTAAGTTTTATCATAATCGAAGGCTAGCTGCTTCGACTGCATCTTTGTTGCAAGAATTCGAAAGACTGTCTTTAAGTAGTGTCAGACGATAGCTCAAAGTGTCTTAGATTTCATTAGTAATAGAAATGGCATTTCAATTATGACTTTCAATTGCCAAAGTTTACACAGTCACAAATACGATTTACAAGATTCAGTTACGAGACAAACCAATGTGTTACTTCCTACCGAAAACATGCATGATCCGATTGAAATACCTAATTTCAATTGTATTGTTTCAATTCAAACGAGATACTGCTCCAAAAAGTGGGGTAGCTTTTTACCAAAATAGTAATAATGCTACTTTTATTATGCCTCCGAATATTGAAATTAATATTTGAAGACGTTAGCGATGTACTGTTAAACGCTCATTTGTTGGAGATATTTGTGCATTCTTATGCAAACTTAGAAAGGCCTACACATAGTCATTGGTACATTTTTCTCCGAATCCAAATTGGACGAGGGTGTAGAGCATTTTATTCATCGCACTTTACTGGAGTACACTGAAGAAGGGTTGAAAATACTTGGTACAAAATGGAAATGAGTTTCCACTTTTCTTGGCTGGGCGATTTCAACATTAACTTCGCTGATAAAAAATCAGAGAGGTTGACAACTTTTCATTCGAGAAAATTGGAATTTAAAGATAATGATCCACAAGAATCCACAATAAAATATGGGACCACTATTGAGGCGGTATCTTCCAGATATTTAAAAAGATTTTAAGTCTCAAACTTATGTTTCTCACTTCACTTACCTTAAACCTATAGTTTCAATGATAATAATTCCTGTATAACCTACATGTATTGTTAGATAATATAAATATTTCAAATCAACAATATTTTGATTAGATGCTATGCAATAGCTTTACCGCGGCAGTCCTCGAGTGCCACACGTGTTTTTTTTTTTCTTTAAAGATTGGGCCTTAAGCTTTTTCTTCAATATGCGACGAACGCTGCAGTTGCTCACGTCGAGATCTAGGCTAGCTGTTTTGCTGAACGCAGTCAAATTTTTTTCCAGTCGTTGGTGACGCAACTTTTCGACGTCTGCTGGCGCCTTGCAGTACAGCGCCTTCCACCACCGTAGCGTTTCTTAATGCTACCAGTCTCATTATATCGTTCGGATAGTGCAATGCACATATTTCTCATCCAATTTTAAGTTTATGGCAGCGCCTGAGGTATTTCGATATTGTATTTTCTCATATAAAAAACCACTTCAGATGTTGAGACATGTTAAATTTTGACTGCGTTCATTTCAATGGTTCGGATTTTGTAGCAGTTAGATGAGGACCCGGTAGAGGTAGCAAGCCAAAGTTTTGTCCTTGTAAATCTCATAATCTTATGAAAAAGAGAGCTAAAATAATACAATAAATGTTGAAAAAAAAATATCTAAGCTGAGGTAAAAAAAAAGAACGGGGTATCATAACATTCTTCGTATGATACTATAGAATCATACGATACTATCATCACTAGTATCATACGATACTATACAGCCAGGGGAAAAAACCTCAGCGAAAAAAACCTGTTTCCCCGTAAAAAAATAACATAAAATATTAAATATCAGGAAAATCTGAAAGACATCAGTGTGATCATCTTCATGTTATCCGTCGATGGGCTCGGATTAAACAGATTCTTCCCAAACGACTCGCAATTCTTAATCTGAAAAAAAAGACAAAAGCAGAAATGAAACGATTAATCGAATAAATCAAATGCATTTTAGAAATGATTTGCTACTTTAAAAAAATATCAACATTCATATTTCTTGGCCAAATAATGTTCGGAGGTTTAAAAATATTTATGACAGAAATGTTACAAAATGTGAAAGAAATGGAAAAAAAACTCCATCAATTTCCTCTTTCCGAATCTGTTGAAAATTACGAATCTGATAATTTTTCAACATAACAAGCTAAACTTGTATAAAAAATCAATTAATACATAACCTTTCAACAGACCTCTTTCACGAGGATTTTTTTTCTGTTGCGCGTGTGGGTTTCTTGCAGAAAAATCACTTCGATCAAGTTCATCAGCTATTTTGGAGACGTAATCACACTTGTCCTTCGAAATTTCCTTCGATATTCAAATTCAAAATCCACAAAATTCTCGCTCTCTGGTCGTGAGGGTTTTTCAAACCGGATACGGCCTTCAAGTGATGATTTTTCGGCATTTCAGATGTTTGAAGATCGCTACGGGACCCCAATGGAAAGGTAATCATCTCCATAGATAAACCAAACATGTTATAATACAAGAAAAACAGAATATTTTTCAGCACCAAAAACTATGACATATCCGAGAATTGTATGAAACTGACCATTAACAAAAAATCGAAACTTGACAAAGGACACATCCATTCGTCTATCGCGACCAGCTAGCTTTTCCCTGGAAAATACGGCTTGCTTTGAACGCTCATGAATGGACCGAACTGTACACAAACGAGCCGTGAAACGTTGGATCTTGGTCAGAGGTATCGTTTCCACGAATCTTTCGAGAGCCATTTACAATATTTATTGAATGCAGAAGGCGATTAAACTTTCAGCAAAGCGCGTCATTCATCTCGGATGCAGAGGACTTATTGCCATTCATAATCGTAGGAGAGGATTTTCATCTGGAAAGACTGACACCGGTTGTTCTTTGTGGAACAATATGGACACAGAAGAACAGATTCTTGATCTGAAATGAAATTAGACAAGAGCAGAAAAAAACAATTTATTTAGAATAAATTGAATTATTTTGAAATTAACCACCCATTTCAGAAATGCATTTGTTACTTTATATATAGCCTCGAAACCATCTTGAAATCTATAATGGAGAAAACTATGTCGAAACATTACATTAGTATGTAATCTTCGAGGAAAATCGCTGTAAAATCATTTAAAAACTCGATAAATCCAATAAAAATCAGTATGATACATTTCGTCATACTGGTCGCTTTTTTTTTTAAGTTTGGTTCTTTGCATATGCGTCATGAATGTTCTTATTTCGTAATGGAGTCAGTTTATCAACGGCTCGATTTGAAACGAGTTTTCTGAAAATGCAAAGACGTAAATTAACAAACGCTGAGGCTAATAGGGCTATCGGAATGCTACAGGGATGGCCTAACTCAGGTTGTTGTAGCGGAAAAAGTCCAAGTCAGCCAAAGTGTGATATCTCGACTTTGGAATAGGTTCAGGGAGACAGGTTCCGTGTTGGAGCGACGAAAAACAACACCTGCTCAGGATCGTTTCGGCGAGAAGAAAGCCTACTTCTACATGTATAATGCTACTCTTCAAAATGCAGATGGGATCCAAGTTTCCATCTAAACCATCAGACGACGCTTGAGAGAGGCGAATCTAGGTTCTAGACGTCCATTAAGAGGAGTTTCCATTAACACGTGACCATAAGCGTCAAAGACTGGAATGGGCAAGCCAACATATCAATTGGAACGATCATCGATATGGCGTAGTGTCCTTTTCACTGATGAATGCAGATATGGACGATTTTCAGATTCTCGAAGAATAAAGGGTATGGACGATCCCACTCCTTACCCGTCCATCCAATCCGAGAGGGGTAGTGTTATGGTATGGTATGATATGTTTAAACGGGCGCAAAGATTCTACACAAAGGTCCTGAGAATATGACCGCCTCACACTATAGGGGAGCATGTCATTGTCAATGTTTTGCCAAATTTTCACGCTGCTATTTGGTGAAACTTTTCCAATTTCTTGACGATAACGCTAGAAACGCACCGTGCAGCCATAGTTGAGAATGCGCGCGAGGAACTTGGCCTTTCACATTTACCAATACCTCCGCTATCACCAGATTTAAATGCATAGAACATGCATTGGATATGCTCCAAAAAAGATTAGATAATCATCAACCTTCCCCAGAATCCTTAAATGATCTGAAGAGAGCTTCTGCCCCTTTTATGGAAACAAATTCTTCAAAAAATGTTCAAGAACGTCGTGTGTAGTATGCAAAGAAAAATGTCAAGCTGTTATTGATGCCTGTGGAGGCCATACATTGTATTGATAGTCTTAAAAAGCTTGGAATTTCTGGGAATAAATTTTCGTTATTTTACTCGATTTTTCTTACCTCCCTGTATACCTACAGGCTAAAATTAATTTCATTTCCTGCACCTTGAAATCATACTAATATTAATTTTAAAACAAAATCTCATTTTAAACTATATTTTTTTGCAATCGAAGTCAATATACACTCATTATATGAAATTTATATTGTAGAAATTCAAACCAAGTTCTGAGATCTTAAGTTACAGTAAATTAATGAGACCTCTTGTACTTTGCTTAAACATAAATAATGCATTACCTTGTATCAGGGTGAGTCAAGAATGTTTACTGAGCTTTCTGGAAATGAATAGTACATTGAAAAATTAATTATACTTTGATGAATAAACTCATGGCCCATAATGCTTATTAAGAGAGATATGTCATTCCAAAGTGTATAAATAATTTAAAAAATTCTCCGCATAACTTCTAAACTATGAATGCCACCAGATTGAAATTTTGTGTATGAATGTATATTTTTGAAATACGTATTTCATTACACTTCTTCTTTCATTTTTAATGTACTATCACCCCTAAAAATATCGGTACACATTTTTGACCTACCCTGTATATGGGTATCGTTACAATTAAACAATACAAGCCTTCCAATAGCTTTCTAGATCAGCGAAGTCGAAGAACAACTTTCAGACGGCTTGTACAAGAATTGACGAAGTTACGAAATCGCGCACTGACTAGCGTAAATAACAGCATCAAAAACAATTAATCGAAACTTGACATAACAACTGCCAATATTAGACTACGTTCCGATAATAATCTTAAATTGACCCCGATACGCTGGAAATGTGCTTATGGGTTTGAACGAAAATCGTTCGATGACCTGGAAACGGACCAAGATTTAAACGTATCTTTATTATTTATGTCCGAATTATTATTATTTTGTTCTTCACCCAACTTGTCCATTTACAATCCAAAGAGGCCATCAATGGCGTTGTTAATCCTTATAGGAGCTTCAGCTGATACCTCATGAGAGTCCAGAACCGACTTCCCCATGTGAATGGTTCTTAGTTCCGCCAGTCTGGACACTTGCATATCATGTGTTCAACCGTTTCTTCCTCTGATCCACTCATACAACGTGGGTACAAATGAAGCAATCTTTTGGAAAATCAATGGATTTTTTCAACAACACACTTATAACTCAGACTAGACCACGAAATTTCCTTACAGTCAGAATAATATTATCTATTCTTCCAGATAGCTTGTGAAATTAGCCATTTTTCATCATTGTTCGTTGAGATTTTCTCTCAATTTTATGCTGTTAGATTCATAATCTTGATTTGTAGTACCATCTCATCTTATTTTTTCAGAAACCTTCCGTAAATAACCCCGTATAATATACAGCGTGTGCAAGAATTAAACGACAAAATCCAGAAATACGAATTATTCACACTTGAAATAGGTATTTTTTCAGAGTATGAGTTTAATGATTAATGCTACCAAAGTTAACACGAGCGGAGTTAAAGCGGAAAAATTAATTTGTCTGCAAATGAAATCAAAGCTTGGAAATTGTGCTATCAAACTTCAGCAATTACTGGCGAGTGGGAATTTTTATTCAGGATAACTGGAATTTATTTCAGCATTCATAGAAATGAATTTGATTTCTTTTGTTGTAATTCACGCTTTCATGACATAAAAAATGACTGGAAAGGAGAATGAATGTATTGTTTTCCATAGCAGCCTCATATTAATTCTGTAATATACCACAATTATTTTTTTACAATCATGTCAACCACCATTTCTGTTTCTTGTGGATGAGAACTTGTGTTTGACCTCCTTTTGAATTATAGAATTGTTTCATTTGAACATCTCTCATATGAGCAGAAACTTCAATTGGTCCATCATAGTCAGAAAATTTATTGGTGGAAAATGAAGAAAATAATTAACGAATAAAAACTTATTGTTATTTTGGAAGTAGGCGTAAACAAAGAAAAAACGATAATATTACTAGCAATAATAATACGGAAATACTTGAAGAAATGTTTTTTGTTCAAAAATTTTCTGGAAAAGCAGAATTCTCAAACAGTTATTTTCAATCGATATCTGAATACAATCTTCGTGGAGCATTGAATGTTAAAGAACTTCAAGAGCTTCTCCAATATTTTTTATTGTAAATTATGGACCACTCATTACTTTGTGTACAATAGTTTTGTTACAAGAGGTTCATCGATTTATTCAAAGCCTCGAATTACTGCTTTCTTTCAAAGGTGTGGTCTATTGTCGTAAAAAAAAAAAAGCGTTCTTACATCTGGAATGATAATCATATAGGAATCATAGCTACGTAGGTGGATCGTTGTTGGATTGTCACATTGCTCCATTCACCAATGACCGATATAAATAATGCATTTTTTTCTTGGAAACCCAACAATTACCGAACAATGAAATTGAATTATGAAACGGCGTTTCCTGGTGGAATAAATCAGGGGCTCATAAATCGAATTGGTACTTTAGATCGAAAGAAATCCCTAGATCTAATAAGGAATTTTTATTCAGCGTTTCAGTTTGAGTCGATTTAAACTTTGGTCATCATCTCCGTTACTATTTGTGCTAGGATGTTGAAATGAAAACATTATACTTTTTTCATAGCAATCCAGTGGAGTACTTTGTTTTTTCCTTAGAGGTTTCCTTGTTGAGCTATACTATAACATGAAGCTGTGTTTTTTTCCTCTTCGGAAAAATCATAGTTACTTTACTGGATTGCTACTTTTTAGTGAAATTTTTAAATCTACAAGCAGAAATATTCTAACATCTTTTGTTTTTGAAATACAGGGTGAAAACGAAAATGTTCGTTTTTTGAGATGTTATTATTTCTCAGGCACTGTGTAAGATAAGAATGAATAAATGGAATATTTTCAAGAAAGACACAAGATTCAGGATTGACATTCTATAGAAAATATTTTTCCAATTACATAGATTTTCAAAATTTTCATTTCGCCGCTAATTACTTCCCAGTAGAAAAAAAAACATTCGGAATGAGATTGAAATTGAAGACCAAATCGTTTTTCCTGAAAATCTCGAAAAAATATTCATTTTGGAATAAAAGTCTTGGACATATGCTGCTATCATTTTTTGACGAAGATTTCGAAAATCCTTCGATAAAATGGGGTTTCAATTTGAAAAAAAATTTTTTCGATGTTCTAACTTTGAGAAAGAATTTGTGACCTCCTCTTTCATTTTTCTGAAAATCACTCTATCGGAAAAGAAGCATCAGCCTTTCTTGTCGGAGATTCTCAAAATGAGAATTTTTAATGAAAAAACCTCGAAGTTGTCTGTATTTCAACAGAGTTCAATTTTGAGATGTTTTTTCGTATTTCTCATTTAAAGGGAATTTTCTCGGGAAAATTCAAACTTTTGGAATCAAAAAGACCCGGAATTCAATAGAGAATCTATTTATGCATTATAAAAATGGGTCTTCCCATTTGAAAAACGAAAGTTATATATACTAGAAGTCGTCTTCTTTCTTGAAGCTCACCTTTAGAATTTCAATCGTGAATCTTGTGTCTTTCCTAAAAATATTCTATAGAGCCATATTCGTGAATAACCCTGTATATTTCTACATAGATAAAAGAGTCAGTTGAAATATTTTTAGAGCGCTGTTACTGAGATTGAGCAGAAACGTGGATGGAACACATCCTATATATTTTAACGTAAAATTTTTGCATTTATTTTTCTGAATACATTGATGTATCACTACCTAACTTTTAATCAATTTTAGCATCAAAATTCCTATTTGTTTGTTTTTTCAATAGTAGGCCATGAATTCCTTCATGGCATTCAATTAATATTTTTTCAAAGCGCTATGTGACTTAAACCTATTCATTTCATTATATTCAAACATAAACCTGAAATATCACTCGTAAAATAAACTTGAAAATGTTGAAAACGAAAGAAATCTTAATATCTATATTTAACTTTTTATGCATGTTAAATTTTATACATATGTGGAAGAATTTATGTCTTACTATTAAAAAACCAACATGATATGGATTTTTCTGATTTTTTGAATTTATTAAAGGTGAGGTTGTGCTGCATCAATGTAATCAGATAAATAAATCCAAATATTTAACGTTTAAAATATATAGGGTTTTCCACTTGAAATTTCAACGTTTGTGCTCAATCTCCGAAAACAGTGCTCTGAAGAAAATTGTTAAACTACGCCACTGACTTCTTCATAAAAATATATATTAAAAGTCGTTCTCATTTTTTTCTTGTACAGTCTTTCTCATACAGTGATCGAGAAATAATCACAAAGAAGTGAACATTTTTTTTTCGCCCTGTATTTCAGGAACAAAAGAAGTTGGAATATTTCTGTTCGTGAATTTAAGAGTTTCACAAAAAATCTGATACAGGTTCGCGAAAACCGCAAGTCTCTATCTTCAATAATAGCTAAGATACAGTGCAGTTTCAACCAATTTGGGACACCATTTTTCTGACCATCCTATCCTGCTCTCGTCTAAATATCTGTATCCGAAGGGCAATGTTTACTATTTCCCGACAGAAAATCGATTGGGAAAGCCTCCAGCACGTGGGTTCCGTACGGATTCTTCCCCTCCACACACATTTACGTGTTGCGGTATCACATAAGCTCTCCAGATAATTCTTGGATGTAAACATCGTGGATATTGGTTGTGGGCGGTAAGAATGCTACGTAGTTGCGAAAAACCTCATGTTTACCCCGATACAAGGTCCTTTCTGGGAAAACAAGTGGTCGATGCGTATCATCTCTTTCGGAAATAACTTTCCTCGAATGTCAACGATGACGAAATGTTGAGATTTTGTTGCAGGAGAATATATATTCTTTTGATTGAGAGAGCTAAAATAATACAATACATATTGAAACAAAAAAGTACCTAGCTGGGGTTAGTGCAACACAGGAAAACCATACAGGTCTGTAGTATGATAAATGAGGAAAGGGTAAGACACCAGAGAAAAAAACCCTGACCTCACCGTGTTAGAAAAAAATTCACTAAAAATATCATATCAGAGGATCTTGAAGGACATCTACGTGATCAAGAGAACATCTTCATGTAGTTCTTCTATGGGCAGCAGAGAAAAACAGACTCTTCACCAGTCTACCCGAAATTCTAGATCTGTTATAAGAAAAGACAAAAGCAGAAAAAATTTGTTATTTATAATAAATTAAATGGTTTTCGAATTAACCACCCACTGCAGAAATTCTTTCTTCATAAATTAGTTATGTCACAATGTTTGAAAGAAATGAAAAAACCCAAACAATTTACCCTTCTCGAATTGTTAAACATACGAAAACTTACAACACAACAAGCTCAACCGTAATTTGGACTAAGTGAAAAATCAATGAGTACATTACTTTCAATTGTCCTCCTTCACGAAGAAGTTCAGCTGTTTCCATGTGGGTTTCTTAGAAGATCTCAACACCATGTTCAGTGGCTAATTTCGCAACGTAATCACTCTTGTCCTCCGAATTCCTCGAATATTCAAATTTAAATTCTCAGCCTTGCTCTCTGATCTTGAGGGTTCTTTCGAAGACCGCTACGGGACCCTAATGAAAGGAAATCATCTCCCATTAGATATACCAAACATCTCATAACACAAGAAATCCTAATATTTCTCAGGACCAAAAATTACGACATATTCCGAGAATTGTCAAAATGAATTCGTATTATGATTGTGTTATGCGGCAATACTCCATAAAATCATTGAAATCAAATACAATAAATCACTTTATTATGATTCTTCACATGACGAACAGTGAGTAACGAACGAAATGAAAATTCCAAATCAATTTTTCGCAAAACCGGTGCAACTAGACGATGTCAAACAAGAGCACTTTTTCCAAGAAAAATATCAAAGCTCATGAATTTGATGTGAAACTTGTAAAATAATGAAAGGTCAAAAAGTTGTCACTAAAATACCCCTCGCCTCCCAGAATGCTACGCTCATGATTGAGATGAAAAAAATTCACTCCAACCATTCGTTGCGTATTCTTGATAGTAACCAATGTGTGAAATTTCAACACTTTAGTTGACGCAGTTTTGGAGATATGTGACAAAAAGTGTTGCCATCTTCAGAGGCATTTTTGTACTATATGATTTCAGTCGAAAGCGTCTCAAATAATACCTAGAACGTCCACTAGAAGTTTGTCGGTCTAATTATGGGACACCTGATAACGAATATCACCTTCAAACATAAAATTTCAACTTCGTTTAATTGAAATGTGAGAAAAAACTGCTTCGTTTTAAACCTCGAACAATTCCCAAGCAAAATAATAATCTTTTTTTTCCTTTCAGAGGAAAGAAAAGTGGAAAGGCACCCTGGAAATTGTTAGCCGCGGAAAATGCACGGGGGAACTGGCATGTAAGGAATTGGAAAACAACTTTTACTCCTGCGTTTGCCCCCACGACTCCAAAGCCCCCAACCCGGACGGGACCTGTCCGAGATACACAGGTGAGTTCAAGCTTAAATCCATATCTCGGGGAATCTTTTCCTCCAAGCGAAAAAAGTAATTTCTCACTTGAGAAAACGTTCGAGAAAAAATTTTTGCTGAACCTTCAGTTTCCATGCAAACTATACAGGTGTTTACAAAGTTTAGGTTTGCTTAACCTACAGGTGATAGGACTCATCAAAATACACTCCCCGTCAATAAATTCCGGACAGGCAAAATTTTTATCAAATTCAAAGTTCTTTTTTTGTGGTGCTGCGATTTTTTTGAAATTTTCACCTGGTATAGTATTGGGTCTTGTGATATTAACCTGAATATTTACTTTGCAAAAATATCTGTAGTTTATCCCTTATTCAGGGAGAAAAAAAACCTTATTTTATACCCTCCATTTCTAAACACCCTGTGGTGAATTTGAGGCGGAAAATTTGATATTTTAAGTTATAATTTGAACTGTGATCCTTTCTTAAAAAATGTTTCTTGATTTACCTCAGTATCTGCTTCAAAAAAAAAGATACATATTTTCAAAGAAAGTGTTGCTTTTTTTTCAATATTTGTAACAATTTAAAACATTACAATACGTTATTGACAAGGAAACATACACAAACATCTGAAAATTAATAGCGTGTATTTCCACCTCGCTTTCTCATCACTTCTACCATACGACGTGGCATACTTTCAATGCATTCACGGATTGCTTCTGGGGGAAGCAAAAATTTCTGTTGATGCAGAACAATGCTATGCCTCACATTGCACGGGTTGTAACAGAATACTTTGAAGAGGCGAGTATTCAACGATTCGTGTGGCCAGCCAGAAGTCTGGATTTAAATCCAATTGAACATATATGGAATATGCTAGGTAGGCATGTTCGAAATCGGCAGCCCAACACCTTGCTTGATTTACGAACAGCCCTTCTTGAAGAACGGGAAAATATTCCCCAGAAGCAATTCGGAAATGCATTGAAAGTATGCCACGTCGTAAGGTAGAAGTGATGAGAAAGCGAGGTGGAAATACACGCTATTAATTTTCGGATGTTTGTGTATGTTTGCTAGTCGATAAGGTATTGTAATGTTTCAAATTGTTATAAAAATTGAAGAAATGCAACACTTTCTTTGAAAATGTGTATCTTTTTTTCAAGCAGATACTGACGTAAATCAAGAAACATTTTGTTAAGAAGGACACAGTTCAAATTAAAACTTAATGATATTAAATTTTCCTCCTCAAATTCACCACAGGGTGTTTATAAATGGAGGGTATTAAAATAAGGTTTTGTTTCTCACTGTATAAGGAATAAACTACAGATATTTTTGCAGAGTAAATTTCAAGTTGATATGACAAGACCTGATACTATACCTGGTGAAAATTTCAACAAAATCGCAGCACCAGGAAAAAAAGATATAGGGTGTCGAATTTGACAAAAATTTTGACAGTCCGGAATTTATTGACGGGGAGTGTATATTTGAAATCAGAAGAAAGAGCTCTACCGATTAGGAAAATAAAATACAAAGTGTACCATCTGAAAAAACAATACTTCACAACAAATTGCCTTCATGAATTTCTTAGTACTGCATTCTGAATGTTCATGAAAAATACTTCAAATTTGCCCAATTTGACCAATATTAACTGAGATAGCTATTGAGTATTTACAAACAATCGCCCTGTACCTTCTGCAGTCATCTCCAAATCGGTCAAGGAATAACCCCACGAATCCTTGCCGTGTTTTACCGAACACCTTGTATGTGGCCGAGACAAGGAAGCTTAAAATCGCTGGCGTTGTCAACTGTCAACTTCCTGTCAAGGTTGCCAACATATTGATATTAAGAATATTACACCTATAAAGACTAACAACTCAGAAACCGGACTACCTGCTTCGATGACAATACATTCTTGCAATTTACTTCATATCTAGATTTTCTCTAGATCATCTTTGGAGTCACTTTTTTAGACACGTAACTTCTTCAATCTTCTTCAAGGAATTACCCCTTGAATCCTTGCCGTGTATTTGAGAACACCATGTATGTGGCCGACACAGGGAAGTTTAAATTCGCTGGCGGTCCCCGTATCTATTCCTCGCTTAAAGGTGAAGAGTAGAGAAAACACTTCAAAGCGCGAACATACTGTCAATACAAATACAAGAAGTATTGGGTTACACGCTGACAAAGCTGCGAACATCTGTCTGCTCTTCGGAAACGTGCAAGATTTTAACCTGACTCCTATTTTTATAGACGTCAAAGCCGGCTCTGACGGGCCGCAAGCCGCATTTCCTATTTCGGTCTTTCAGAGTGTTTTTTTTTTTTGGATTCGAGAAAGGAATACGGTGGTGCTTATCACAGTCGATATGAGGGGGTGTTTACAAAGGAGAGCGGTTGTTTTGACATGGACCCCTAAACACAATAACAAGGGATTGATGGACACACTTTCGCGTGTAAATTTAGTCGAGAACTTTTTTTTTTCTACAGGGACTGTTTTCGAATAGAAAATTCATGAGAAGGTCGTTTCTTTTCTTATGAAACGAGGTGGGTATTGACGATGGCTTGTCAGGTTTAAAAGGTCTTCACGACTCAACACCGATATATAATAATAATAACCGTCTTTATTGAAGTTGAAAAAAATCATTTACAAATAGGCGATATTTAGCTAAAGCTATTCTTACATACAGGGTGGCCATTTGAAAACGAAACAGACGAGATTACAGACGAAATAATTTTTTCGATAGAAATGCTCGGACAGGTCGATTTCTGTTTCGAGGGGGACAACTTAAGATGTAGGTTACGGACGCATAGCGCTTCAACCCTTGCTACTACAACCCTCACCCCAATTTTTGAATAGGGAAGATGGGGTGAGTGATACCTCATTTGAAAGGTTTTTCACAAAAAAACACTACAAGTGCCATGAAAGCAGCACTTCATTTTCAAATGCTTAGTCAAGAATATTTCGAGAACTAATGCAATGCAATGAAAAAACAATTACTGTGCTGAAATCAGTATAAGAATACCTTTCAAATGAGGTATCACTCACCCCATCTCTCCTATTCAAAAATTGGGGGTGAGGGTTGTAGTAGCAAGGGTTGAAGCGCTATGCGTCCGTAACCTACATCTTGAGTTGTCCCCCTCGAAACAGAAATCGACCTGTCCGAGCATTTCTATCGAAAAAATTTATCTCGTCTGTAATCTCGTCTGTTTCGTTTTCAAATGGCCCCCCTGTATAACCTACTTCGAAGAATTCTTATAAATAACAAGAAATAAGAGAGAGAGAGAGAGAGAGAGAGAGAAGTTTGAGAGTGGTTGGGGTTGTTTTTCAGAAAGTAGTACTGTTGGACCTTCAAACTTTTTCGCCTTAAAAAACTAATATTTAAATACACAACCAGGTGGCATAATATACTGCTTCACAAGAGTTAGGGATATCGTATTCAATGGTTTCGAAAACTATGTAATCCTCAAGAAAATCGCTGTAAAATCATTTAAAACTCAAGAACAATAAAATCAGTATGAGACATTTCGTCAATCTGGTCGCCTTTTTTCTGAAGTTTGGTTCTTTGTATATTCTTCATGAATGTTCTCATTTGAAAGGGAGTCAGTGTATTAACGGCTTGATTTGAAACGAGTTTTCTGAAAATGCCAAGACGTAAATTAACAAACGCTGAGGCTAATGGGGCTATCGGAATGCTACAGGGTGGTCTAACTCAGATTGTTGTAGCAGAAAGGCTCCAAGTCAACCAAAGTGTGATATCTCGACTTTGGAATAGATTCAGGGAGACAGATTCCGTGTTGGAGAGCCCAAGGCTTGGTGGGTGACGAAAAACAAACACCTGTTCAAGATCGTTTCATCACCGTTTCGGCGAGAAGAAAGCCTACATCTACGTGTAGAATGCTACGGAATACTCTTCAAAATGCAGATGGGGTCCAAGTTTCCATCGGAATCATCAGACGACGTTTGAGAGAAGTGAATCTAGGTTCTAGACGTCCATTAAGAGGAGTTCCATCAACACGTGACCATAAGCCTCAAAAACTGGAATGGACAAGGCAACATATCAATTGGAACGATCCAAATTCCTCAAGAAATGTTGCAATTCAAGTCAATATCCCTAACTCATGTGGAGCAGTTTAGTTTTTCATGGTGCTAGTGTGTTATGTTGAAAATAACGCGAGAAGATTTATAATATGAATAAGTGGCATACGAGAATGCGAAAAGCCATCATGTGTACTAGAATTTTCCGCTCTACAACTTTTGTTTGAAACTTTTTTCGATAAACCTTCTAGTTTCTGAGAAAACGTAATTTTTTCGACATTTTCACGATTTTTCCAAGGTTCCTAAAAATTTGGGACCTGCATTTTTGACCATGAGTTCCTACTCTAGTGACAATCATTATATCAAAAATGCAGCTCTTTCCGCAAAAAAGTGATTTCAAACCTTCGTTTACTGGACTATTAGTAGAATACATGTTTTTTTTATGAGATAATAATCAATGAGCTTCGTGATCAAATCAAAGCTACTGGCTTCTCAAACTCGACTGAACTGTTACCGTTTTCCTTTAATTTCAATATCAATGTGAATTCTGCTTACAATAGTAATAAATAAATAGAAAACTATTTTAAATATGAACGAAAAATTTCATCCATAAATACACTTGTAAGATATACAACTAATGTTTGAATGATGTTCTCCAAACAAGAGAGTAAAATAACTTTCGAACTTTGAATTTTGAAATATGCTGATGAACTATTGGTCTTCCCTGTATCATTCAATTTATTATAAAATTTTGACGTTCAATTTGTTTTTCAGTGCCGCTCCAACCAGGTCTGATACCAAATGTCCTGCCACCTTCCAACAACAATGAAGAGACGAATAGTAGCAGCAGGTTACCAGAAACAACGCCCTCTGTAAGCTTTCCTTATTTTTCATTTTATCAACCGAAGTTTACACCGCATTTTCACGTTACTTTCACACTTTAGTAACCTCGTTTGGCGTCAATTACAACTTCTTCAACTCTGGCATACTCTGAAATTTAATATAGAAAAGAGGTATTGATTGATCCTGAGACCACAAGAATAAAGTTTCGGGAACTTTATACACTGGGTGAATCACAACGAATTCCAGTATTTGCTCGAGTATTTTTCATTGTTTTTTAATATATTTTCAAGATATTTAAATTTTTTACGGATTCTACAGAAAAAAGTAGTTATGGTAAATGGTCTTAGCCTCAATGATTTCATTTCTTGTTTGAATTCGTATACTTTCAACCTGTCATATCTCACGTACTCTTGGATTAAGGGTCATATTGGTGGGAACGTTTTTAAAGAGATTTTGAGTTGACAAAATTTTTCAATTAGAGATATTTACACTTTTCTTTGATAGTTGATAATTCGTTATGAAGAGGTTCATCATAAAAAATTAACGTAATGTAGAGGTATATTTTACAATGACTCTTATATGGACAATTCAAATGGACTTGGAAAAAATTGGTTAAATCGGGGGAAATCGTTATATTGAGGTTCGTTATATTAGCCTCAATCGATAAATGAAAAAGCAACTTCAATATTATAATAAAACGGTTATGGTGTAATACCTTGAAAGTGGACATAAAATTGTTCTGTACAATTAGTCCAGTCAATGAGGACGAAAATTAGGCATTACCTTCTAATTCTATCAAGATGCTTCGATTTTGATAAAATTTTGGATATGAGCTATACTTGTCTCCTACTCCTACCCTATGCCGATTTATGCTTATTATTTCTAAGGGGTGAAAACAACCCCTTTTTTCAAAATTAAAAGAAACTTGTTCTAACGTAAATCAAAGTAATTTTTGGGCCTCAGTAGCGTTTTATGAAGTTTATTTGAGGTCTTCATAAACTTCAAGACCGTATAAACCACCCCCTTACAGCATGAAATGTGTAAAAATGGGTCTCTATCAATATGATTAATTAATTTCAATCAATTTTATAACAGTATTTTGGATCATGTTAGTTTTAGTTATTTTTATTTCTCAACCCCCAAAAGCAACCCCTATCTGTTCAAAATAACAAAATGAGAATATCATTTGAACATTTCATTTATTCATCATTTTATCCACGTGAAATTAATACTTTTTGTGACAAAATATTGATCTGATTCTGAGTTGCTGTCGCCATTGTCAATTACTTCTTCATCTTTGCCAAAGATTTAGGCAGTTAACACCTGCACATTCCCCAAATGTAGCGTTACAAAAAAGACTCAGTTTTCTGCAGGTGCATGACGCATTGCATCTTTTTTTGCAGTTACAAAAAATCATTTTCAACAATTTTTTGGTGCAGGTGTTTTTTGCATTTTTTGTGGGATGCGAATATCTATTGGTACTATTCCAACCACAATCAACTGAATCGAGAGCTTTATTACCAAGCCAAATTTGAAGTTGATGATTTCAGGCAAGCATTTATTTCATGGGCAGCCGTCAATTTCGGAATTACCGGTAATGGTTGTCGGAAGTTACCAGACAAAAGAATCAATGCGCCCCGAAAACATCCGTTTAGGCAACTCAAAATACACAGTAATTGATAACATATATAATAATAGAATGAAGATTTGTTCAAAACATTTCATAATATAATTTTCCTCAGTGTTCGGAAGAAAGATAGGTGTAATAACACATGGACTCATATGCGTTAATATTATTAAAAAATGTAGTTCACCGAATTAATATCAAATATAACACTTTCACGAGAACGCTATTAATCGTAGCGACACCTACTGGCATTATTCGCAAGAAAGAAAATTATTTCCTATTTTTTTTTCATTTCATCAAATATTTCAGGGTTTGAATGTATTTTATGTTAACCCCGTCGTAGAAGAATCCAACAAAATCTTTCATTACAAACAGCTCATCCAATCTTGAGTTAAAAATGGTGTAACCAACAATATGGCCGACTTAGTTTCATATATTAAGCAGTGAGGATGGTAGTAATTTTCGTGGCTAGTTTCCACATAAATTAACCTGACGTTAAAAAAAATCAAATCGAACTCGAAAACAACAAATTTATCACAATGAAAACTTCATCAATTTTTTTAGTAGGTCGTTTATTTTGCCGGTGAGGTTATGTAGGGTGGTGTATTGGAATTGTTGAAAAAACATGCCCATCGAATGGCGAATAACATCCTAAATCGCAGCAACATCAAATAAAATCCTAAACTTTCTGTTTACGTGTTTTAGGTTAGGCCGCTTTGATCATTCAAATTTCTTATCGCGAAACTCCAATAACCTGAACTCTTTGAAAAACCGCCCGCGGGGAAAAAACAGAAGCGTAACCGCGAAAAGGGCAGAGTTGATCTAACAATTTCGACGATTTATTTGAACTCCGTCGCTTCGATGGGAATTTTAACAATATTTAAATAGCTTCTGCAACGACGGTGTAGCCGGATTAGGTAAAAGCCTTTCCCGATGAATCGTAATGCCAGTAGCGGGGGCAGAAAGACTCTTCCACCCACAACAGACGTCTCCAATTAGTCCATGGCCTATTTGACGTTTCTGGAGAAACGAGACATATAGGGGGGAGGTGCGAAGTTAACAAATCAAGGGGTAAAAAAACGCTGAGTGAAGTTCACAAACATTTTCTTTCTTGGAGTAATGGAGAATTCAAACGTTGACAATAATCGACAAGCAATTACATCATTAGAAGTGCCAAATTCGCTTCATTCATTCACACTGAGACCGATTAAAAACCAATTCCAATGGGAAGTGTTAAATTCGCGTTATTACGTAAGTCAAATATTTATATATACTCCCCGTCAATAAATTCCGGACAGGCAAAATTTTTGTCAAATTCAACACCCTGTATCTTTTTTCGTGGTTCTCCGATTTTGTTGAAATTTTCGCCAGGTATAGTATTAGGTCTTGTTATATTAACCTGAAATTTACTTTGCGAAAATACCTGTAGTTCATCCGTTATACAGGGTGAAACAAAACCTTGTTTTTTACCCTTCATTTCTAAACACCCTGTGTTAAATTTGAGGCGGAAAATTTGATATAATTCAGTTTTTATTTGAAGTGTGACCCTTTCTTAACAAAATGTTTTTTGATTTACGTCAGTATCTGCTTTGAAAAAAAAGATACACATTTTCAAAGAAGGTGTTGCATTTTTTCAATTTCCATAACAATTTGAAACATTACAATACCTCATCGACAAGTAAACATAAACAAACATCTGAAATTAATAGCGTGTATTTCCACCTCGCTTTCTCATCACTTCTACCATACGACGTGGCATACTTTCAATGCATTTACGAATTGCTTCTGGGGGCAACAATTTCTGTGAATGCAGAACAATGCTAGGCCTCACGTTGCACGAGTTGTAACAGAATACTTTGAAGAGGCGAATATTCAACGATTCGTGTGGCCAGCCAGAAGGCCGGATTTAAATCCAATTGAACATATATGGGATATGCTAGGTAGACATGTTCGAAATTGGCAGCCATTCCATGCCTTTATGAATTTCTTAGTACTGAATTCTGAATGCCCATGAAAAATACTTCAAATTTTCCCATTCAAACGTTTTTGTACGATCAAGATTAACTGAGATAGCTATTGAGTAAACAATCACCCTGTACATTCCAATCTCAATGCAACTAAATTTTCTGTATATTTTGTACTTTTGTATTTTTTTGTATTTAATTGAAAAAAACCATTGGTTAGTACAATTTTATTCATCTCTAAGGCGAAACAAAGTTCGCCGGGTCAGCTAACTTATCTAATTGCCAATTGCCACAATTGGCCCCACCACCAGATCCCTTACGCTCTTTAGTTTCTGGGATAGGAAATGATTCTAAGCACTTCTTGGCTAACATTCAAAAATATAACAGCTGTTTCCAGACGTCATCGTTTGTCGCAACACATATTGTATAGGACAATTTTATGTCCACTTTCAAGGTATCATACCATTTCATAATAGTTTATTATAATATTAAAGTTTCTCTTTCATTTATCGATTGAGGAAGTACGAAATCTGAGAGATGTCCTTATTTCTCATATGTATGTCCTTTAATAATGAATTTCACCTACTGGTAAAAGGAGAAAAAGTCATTTGCAATAAAACAAAGTAGAATATGACTAAATTCAAAATAATTAATTATTACAGTCCAAAAAAACAAACAAAGAAACTTGAATCACCAAAAACCACCAAATTTGACTTACACTCCTTTTTCCAAGCACTCTAGATATATTATCAAGGCCCACCCCTTATGATATTGCTCACAATCTCACATACATAACTATAAATAAAACTTTTGAAAATTGATTACGATTTTCATGGAAATTTTTTTTTCAGGTTCAACACTCGATAGCCAAACCAGCTTCCGCCAATCAGATAGATTATTACTTAATCGGCGGATGTGTATCCCTTTTCCTCGTCCTAATACTGCTGTTCGGGATGATCCTACGCCGAAAATGCTGTTCTAAACCCCGACACGACTCAATTGTAAGCCAAAAACTGTCTCAAATCAGTTTACGTATTTCTAACTGATTGAATTTTTGGTGGAGGAGCCATTTCCAAGGCGCATCCACCGAAAGTTCGTAGAAATGGCGGATGCGAGGTTAATTTTTTTCTGTTTCAGGCTTCTCCGGTGAATCTGAAGACTAACCTGTTGATGTCTAAGCGCTACGCCCCCAACCCCCAATACACGGCGTGCGCGGGTACCGGAGTGCCTCTGTTAAAGAAGGAAACTCTGAAGTTTATGCAGGAGATAGGGGAGGGATGCTTCGGTAAAGTTTACAAAGGTGAGTGGAGCATCCGCCAAAAGCATTGTTGAAGCTGCGGGCGGGAGCTAATCTGGTTAATTTTCCTGTTCATTCAACAGATATATACAGGGTGTACTAAGTTCGAAGCCCTATTAGGCGTTTCTGGAGAACTGGACCTAACTGACATCTGAATATTGGGATTGTTATTGTTTGACATTATCTACGATCTAAAATATTCTTGGAGCCTGACCACTTTCTGTCATACCAGGAGTAAAAAAAAAAATTCAAATATTTTTTTTTCTGTTTTTTTTGTTTTCGAATTTGATAGAGTATGCAATTCTGAATACATTCGTACTCGAATCGTTGCATTCGTCAAAATACTTTCCAAAATAACTGAAAAAAAAAGAAAGATAAGATAATTCGGTATTATGTTTGTTATTCCTAATCTAGATATCGTAAGCTCAAACCGCGTTCCAAATGTTGGTTCAAAAATTGGGATCAAGATTGGCCCATAACTTTCGTTTTTAAAATTAGAACCCTATGTTTTTATGATTGCGTTGGTTTCTGCGAAGAAAAATGATTTCCCTGTTTAACTGAAAGTGGTCAGGCTCCAAGAATATTTCAGATCGGTAAATAATGTCAAAAAATAAAATAATCCCAATTTTCAGATATCAAATAGGTCCAGTTCTCCAGAAACGCCTAAAAGGCGTTTGGTACACCCTGTATATATATTTAAATTATATTTTTTTGCAATTTAAGTCAATATTCCTAACTCATGTGTAGGAGTATATCAACCTCATTGTTTAAAATTCCTAATTCATAGGTGTGTGTTAGTTGGTATCAAAATTTTCACGTTTAAAAAATGCAATTATTGTTTTACCCTTCAGTGCAAATTTGTCTGTTTTAGAATTTTTTTTTTGATTCGATTTTTTTGTTAGAAACTTTTATACCGATACAAACCATACGTTTTCATTCATTTTTGAAATACTTTGAAAAACGGCACAGAAATCTAGTGTTCTCATTGTAAAAAACATAATTTTGCGTAATAGCTTCGTGATTAAGAATCCTGTTTAAAAAAAACAGGCCACAAATAGCTTTTGTTGACACAATCAAATGTTTGTGAAACCCACCTTCAGCTTCCTTTTGAATAAAATTCATTTGCTCTTGACATCACAATTGCAACAACGTAAACAAATATAGGTATTTAAAAATCGATTATGAGAATTTTTATTCATTTATTTATTTAATAAATAACAATAATAATAAATAACCTATAAACTCATACAAATTGAAATAAAAATTTTAAAAGAAACAATCTCATGAGACAGCATGCGTTGATATAGATATAAGATATTATCTTCTAATCGAGCTCCATACATCCAAACTGTTGACTGATGAAGCTTCTACAACTGCTGACGGTAGTCGGTTCTATGAGTGGAAAACCCTATTGGGAAGAAACATCTGACGTGGCGAAGATTTAAATGCTTCCTTGTGTAGCTTGAAACGATGACCTGTCAAACTGTTCGTATTCAGATGTTAAGCGCCTGGTCCAACGTTGAGTAGATTCTAGGAGATTTTGATCGAATATACACTGTGTAAAAAATTGACGCACATTATGGAAATCTCAAGTTTATTCTACAACTGAAGGTTTTCTCAATGATAATTATTTTTATCAGAATTATGCATGCATATGTTATCCACTTTCAACGTTTTTCTTCAATACAGATGTTTTTTCCCAGAAGGAATGAAAAAAGATGATATTATCAGATTTCGAATGTATTGGCTCCATTCTAAAATCAGTTGTTCTCGATCAATTCTAGTGATCAATAGTTTTTCTTTCGTTTGATTTTCTACACTCGATCGCTATGCAACGCGAAACACGCAATTTGACCCAAGAGGAATGTGCCCAAGCGGTAGTTTTGCGAGAAGAAGGGTGGACATACACAGGAATTGCAGAAAGGTTTGGAGTTTCCCATACAAGTGTGTCCAGAATGTTGCAGCGATTCAGGGAGACAGGTATGAATGTCCGAAGACCAGGACAGGGTAGACCACGGGTAACAACTGCCATTCAAGAACGTTACTTGAGAGTTTCTTCGTTGAGACAACGGTTTGCAACTCTCGCCTCCTTCAAAATCAGCTTGAGAAAACTCATGCGGTGAAAATTAGCAGTCAGACAATAAGAAATCGCCTCAGGGAATATGATTTAAGGCCTCTTGTCGCGGCAAGAGGCCCAGCTCTTACCCCATCCCATCGAAGGGCGCGTTTGGATTTTGCGAGAGAGCATATCCATTGGGAAGAGGGTGATTGGAAGAGTTCTCTTCACAAATGAGTCTAGATTCTGCCTCTACCATTGTTATCGACATTTCCTTGTATACAGACGTTCACATGAAATATATGCTCAGTGGAATTTCCTGAATACTACTGGTTTCGAGGGAGGATCGATTATGGTATGAGGTGGAATATCTTTGACTGCTCGCACAGACCTAGTGGTCGTTGATAATATAGCTATGAATACTGATAAGTATATAAGGAACATTGTTGAAGAGCATGTAGTGCCATTTTCCCCATACATTGGTGAAAATTTCATTTTTATGGACGATAATGCGTGCGCGTATCGTTCAGGACTACCTTGAAGAGGTTGAAATCTCTCGAATGGAATGGCCAGCAAGAAGTCCAGATCTCAATCCGATTGAGCAGGTTTGGGACAACCTCAATAGAAAGCTGAGAAGTTCAGAAAATCATCCAGCTACTCTTAATGACTTAGGTATCCAACTCGGAGAAATCTTGGAAGGATTAGATCAGAACATTTTAAGATCACTCATTTTGAGAATGAACCGTCGTTGCCGAGCTGTAATTAACGCAAGGGGGTATTAAATCACTTATCAGCATTTCAGTATTTTGAAAATTGTTCATTTCTCTTCTTTAACATAAGATTCGGCGAAATCCTGAATTTTTTCTTCATTTAATGTGTCTTGTTTCGTTTAAAACCTTCCCGAGAGAACATAAAAAATGAGTTATAAAGTCAATGTAGAGTTAACTTTCATTAAAATTGAGATTTTCAGAATGTGCTTTAATTTTTGAGCAGTGTAGTTGACGGCCACCATACTTGTCCAGCATATTCCATAATAGGTCGTATATATGTTGTGTGAAGGAACCTCCGCGTTGGGATATCAGATGTCTTAAAAGATTTACTAAACAGGTATGCCATCTGTTTTGACCAACGCAGATCAGAATCCATGGTAACTCCCAGATCGATTTGATGAGTAACTGACTTTAGCTCACAACCATCGATCCAGTAGGGCAATCTCGGGTTTTAGACGTTCAGTCTTGGCACCATCTGGAGAGTACATGAAGGTAATTCTGGAGATCATCGTGTTTTGAAAGCTGAAGGCTGGAAAGTTCAGTATCATCAGCTAATGAGGAGAGGGTAGAATTAAAACACAAATCAACGAATCTTCTTCAATTTGATCCTAATGGGTGAGGAAGGTACAGCAATCATCTTCATCACCATCTTAACCTCTTCAGTGTTGCACAAATCAAGCTCGAAGTTCTTCACAAGTTGCGAGATCATCTTCTGGAGCTCGTATTCGGCCAGTTTCTTGCCTATGCAGGACCTGGCTCCAATGGCGAAAGGAAGACTGGCTTCCCTGGTCACCATTGTCTTGTTCCCCCTCTCCCAGCGTTCTGGGAGGAACTCCAGAGGGTTGGTGAAGTAATTCTCACTCCTTCCGGCAGTGTAGATTGACATTACTATGAGGGTGTTCTCTGGTATCTTGTAACCAGAGATGGTGGATGCATGGGGTATAAATCTGGTGATGAAGGGGGCCACTGGGTATAGCCTAAGGGTCTCCTTTAAGATGTTTTTGGGAGTAGTTGGAGGATGGGTCCTCTAGCTCGCTCCTGAGTTTGTCCTGCAGAAAAAATAGAGAAATTTAGTCCTTCCTTCCCACAATCTTTATTTTGTGACGACTAGTTCCGAGACTTCTCTTAAATAGTCTCATTTTCAAGTCAGAAGTTATAAAACAATTGTTTACGTACATTGGTGTAAAAGTCATTAAATAAAATAAAAAAAAACAACACTCACATACAAGCTACAGGGTAAAATGTTAAAAACGGTTATTATCATATGAGGCCTTCTCACTCAAATTAAGTCGAATAAAATGGCGTTTTACAAATAAAAACCCCCTTCCAACTTATTTTTAGGGAAGAATGAATACCGATTCAAATGGACATAGTTGGCAAAATTGTTGATACCTGAACTACAACTTTTTAACCGTGAGAGATAGGGGAAAATGAATGACACGTTACCGTGGTCTTTTTTAGAGAAACTGATAATGCCATCAACTGCATTCCTCTATCTTCTTTTGTTTTCGAGTTATAGGCCAAAATTTAAATTTGGGCGATTTCAACTTTGGCCATTATCTCCGTGTCTGTTTGTTCTAGGATGTTGAAATGAAAATATTATACAGGCATTTTTCATTGTAATCCAGTAGCGTACTTTGTTTTTTCCCAAGATGTTTCCTTGCTGAGCTTTAACATGAAGTTGTGTTTTTTCTCATGGAAACGATAGTTTGAAATGGCTTAGAAAGAATCGCCATTTTTCCCGTTTCAGAAATATATCATACATCGCCCTCAGATTCCAGATATCATGAAAAATAAAGTTTGTGTTTGAAATTTGAATTATTGAGTAATAAGTAGGCTGAATCGCAGAAAAATATGTCTCTACGTATGGTTTCATTATTATTTTGCGTTTGAATACTTAATTCAATTATCCGTAGTTTGCTTTCTGTTCAGAACAACTGTCAATTCGAAGTCATTATTGCCGCTAAAATAAAACATTTTAACATAATTTCTCGTAGTTTTCGGATATTTCCATATTGCCGGCAAAATTGACTTCCAATTCTAATAATTGACAGTTGTTCTGTCAATCCAATCACGGAGAATTGAAGTATTCAATGGCAAAGTAAAAATGACACCATACGTAGAGACATATTATTTTGTGATTCAGCCTACTTAATAATCAATGATTCAAATTTCAAATACAAACTATATTTTACATGATATCTGAATGAATTTGAGGGCGATGTATGTTGTATGATATATTTCTGAAACGGGAAAAAAATGGAGATTCTTTCTGAGCCATTTCAAACTATTGTTTCCACAAGAAAAAACACAACTTTATGTTATAGCTCAGCAAGGAAAAATCTTGGGGAAAATCAAAGTACGCTACTGGATTGCCTGTATAATGTTTTCATTTCTACATCCTATCACGATCAGAAAAGGAGATAATGGCCTAAGTTGAAATTGCCCAAATTTCAATTTTGGCCCATAACTCGAAAACAAAAGAAGATAGAGGAATGCAGTTGATGGCATTATCAGTGTTTTTAAGAAAGACCAACGTAACGTGTCATTCATTTCCCTCTTTCTCTCAGGGTTTAAAAATTGGTGTTCAAGTATCACCCATTTTATGAGTTCATGAGTCATGACCTTTTTTTTTGCACAATGATGGTACCTCAGCAGATTTAGCTTATCATGAGCAAAGTTCTGATTTAAATATGGCGATGAAGTCAAGAGTCATTTGGTTTTGAGCAAAAATATAAAAAATTTTATATTTCTTAGTTAAACTGTACATTTGATAGAATCGAATTAATCTAAGACTGAAATACAGTTAAAACTGTACGTGACTTGCCGGACTAATTTTCATTGCTACAGGAATGCGGAGATGATTTGAAGCATTACCGTTATAAAATCAGGAGTTCTGACACTTTTGTATACAGGATGATGCAACGAGAACTTAACACCTTGATAAAAAATATCCTCAAAAAACGATCAACACTAAAATTCCCTACACGCCTGTAAACATTTTTGTCATAATGATCTACCCGTGCGTTGTTACGCCAATGCTTTTACCAAATAACGAAACTCAATAGAGCATTTTGGTGATGTAGAATCCGTAATTTCATTCACCATATTTATGTATGTATCTCTGTTGAGGTCAAGGTTTTAGAAGGCTCGGTTATCTAGGGTCAAATAAACGAAAGTATTCTTTATGTAAAAAAATTCTCCATCAGAATTTTGGAGGAATTGATAATGGAGACCATTATTTACGTAATGACATTAAATGGTCGATTGGTAATAGATATTCAGAATGTTTTCATTTGAATCTCGGAAATATACCGGATGAGTCAACTATTTAATTTTTGTCGGAGAAATATTATTTTCATCTGCTGTCAAGGACTAATGATGGAAAAGACTCATATTCACTTCTGGTTTCATAGGAAATGATAGCAATATTTGTTTTTTGAATGTATTACCAAGGGTCATACTCTATACCGAACTAAATTTTTTCAATTTTGGGCCTGAAATGATTTTGAATTTCACTTGTAATTATGAAACTTATAAGGAAATTAGATTTCTGATATGTAATGAAATAATTTATTTTCTCTGTTCATGGTTCTTCTAGACTAGAAAATTTTAATATTTTATCGATTGAGAAGATGTGCCAAAACTTTTTCATTCTCGAAAATATCTGTAAAATTTTAATACCATCAATAAAAACTTTTTCACTGGGTCTAAGACACAGTTTTCAATATTTTTCATCTATAATTCTTTCTGTATGATATAATATGAACAAGAATGGGTTCGTATTTAAACTAAAAAAGTGTTTTTTCTACCCCTAGTTCACGAGAAAAAAATATTGCAGAGCATCTATTCAAAAATAAGAAGATAATATGGTTGATTTAAAATGTTTAATTATCTTACAATACATCTAGGTTATTCAGGAATGTTTAGCATTGAAACTATAGATAACCGTAACTGAAATAAGAAACATAAGTTTGAGACTTAATTTCTTCTAAATATCTGGAAAATACTGCGTCAATAGTGGTCCCATATTTTGTGTTGGATTCTTGTGGATCATTATTCATTGTTAAATTTAATTTTCCGAAAGAAAAGTTGTCAACCGCTCTGATTTTTTATCAGCGAAGTTAATGTTGAAATCACCAGCCAAGATAAGTGGAAATTTATTACCATTTGTACCAAGTATTTTCGACCCTTTTTCAGTGTACTCCAGTAGAGTGCGATGAATAAAATGCTCTACCTTGTCCAATTTTGGATTCGGAGAAATGTAAATTGCTACCATGACTATGTGTAGGCCATTTCTAAGTTTGCATAAGCATGCATAAATATCTCCAACAAATGAGTGTCTAACACGCGAACGTCTTCAATATTTATTTCAATATTCGGAGTCATAATATTAGTAACATTATTACTATTTTGGTAAATACCCCACCTTTGGAGCAGTATCTCGTTTGAATAGAACAATACAATTGAAATTTGGTATTTCAATCGGATTATCACGCGTCATGCATGTTGGGGTAAGAAGAAACACATTTTTTTGTCTCGTAACTGAATCTTGTAAATGGTATTTGTGACTATGTAAACTTTGGCAATTGAAAGTCATTATTGAAATGTCATTTCTATTACTAATGAAATCTAAGACACTTTGAGCTATCGTCTGAACACTATTTGAAGACAGTCTTTTGAATTCTTGCAACAAAGATGCAGTCGATGCAGCTTGCCTTCGATTATGATAAAACTTAAATGTAGAATTATCATTTTTGTCGTAATATACAATTTTTGAATTTAGTTACCCGAGAGAGTGCAACATAGACGAGTTCCTGAGAATGTGATTTACTATACTCATATACTATTTCGTCAAAAGTTCCACCTTGCGACTTATGTATAGTTAGAGCAAGAGCTTAAGTTAATGGAAAATGTTTGCGTTAGGCTATACATTTTCTATCCGATGTTAATGAAATATTTGCCGTTTGTAATTCAATGGGAACAGCGAGATTGTCGACTCCATTTTGCACTGCTAGAGTGGCTGCACGCATCCGTCTAGTCACAAGCACCCAAACTCCGAAGTCTGCCAAACTGAACAGACGATACACGGCTGTGTTAGGTTTTTTCGTTACGGAATTTCTACATTCGGTCGCCGCGCTCAAAACCTGAAAAAAATCTATGCAATAGCTTAAAAATTGATTATAGTGTCTTGTTTCCAGTGAAAAGTGCCTCAAGAAAGTTTAGATATTTTGGTGAATGAAAAAGTAACGGCACATTTTCGAGATAGACAATTTATCAAAATTAAAAAAAAATATGAGGATATCGTGAAACGGTTTCAACTTATCTAGTCCAGAAGTACCAGAAACAGTCGGAATCAAGCAATTTTGGATACCTTGTAGTACAGATGAAACTGTCGGTTAAACCTTCACGTGAGTGGAAGCCCTTACGACTTAATTTCTCGAGCAAAACTCACCTGTACATTTCTATTCCTTGCTACCATGTATATCATCCACTGCATTGTATATGCTGTGGTATCAGCAGCGGCTAGGAACAAATCCGCCGCTAAAGCGTTTATACAGTCCTCACTGACGTTCTTGTCCGATAACTTTGCCAACAATCCACTCCCTTCCCCGCATTCTTCCTTCAACCTCCTCAACATATTCTCTGTCCGGACAAAGCATCCATCATCGCAGATTCGAAGCACTTCCACCTCTTTAACCCCCATTTCTCAGCCCATTCCGCTTTAACCATCTCCAATCCCATGGTAGTCTTCAACACCAACTTCGCAGATTCCGCCATAGAGCTCACAAAAGTCCGAACTATATTTCTATGCGCCTTGTACGTGTCCTTACCTAGAAGAACACTAACCAGCACTTCTAGAAACACTTTATAAAGTTCACGATCCAAAACGTCTGCTTTGGAGGCCGTATCTTCCTTCAAATCCTCCACAAAGTTCTCAATCACAACATCCGCAGCTTCATCCATCCATCTCAGATCGCCCTTGAGCATCACGCTGTTCATGATACGTCTGTGGTCCAACCATTCGGGCCCGTTCATGAAGAACAACCCTCTAGCGCGGTTGTGCTTTCGGTTGAACACCGTCCAACACTCCGGGATGATGTGAATCGGATGTTTACCCTCCTGGGAGAAGATACTCCTGATAGAATCAGGATCAGAAACGAAAACTCCGGTTACGTTACCCATCCTTTCACGGTATACGGGACCGAGTTCTCTGTGTCTCCTGTCAACGTACTCGTGCAGGTATTTCGATGACCCCGCGGCCAGGATGGCCAAACGCGTGCCGATTAAAGGGAGACTTTTGGGAGAAGGGATGTCCAAGAAATCGCGGCCGACGTGGCAATCGCGTTTGAAATGAAAGGCGATTCGGGGAAAGCGCGAGCACATCTTCATTGCGGAACTATGAACTATGAGTGTCTAGCTTGGAAAGATCGAGGCAGGTCGTGCTAACGTGTCTATTGCTAGACTCGGATTAGTCAATGACCTTTGTGATCCGTTCTTTATATCTCTCTTCGCCACCCCTATGCCTCTATTCGCTCCCCTATGATAGGAGAGGGTCACAGAGGAAAATACAATGTATCATATTTATTTGTCTGGGTCGTTTCATGCGGACTGAAAGGGACTCGTGAGGTTTCATTGGCGTGCGATCAATCGAAATCTGAAATAGACGAGGCAACAATCATAGATTTATCCTTTCAAACTCTTCATTATGTCAAAAAAGTACTGAAACTGAAAGTTTTCGAAAGCATGAGTGTTGGAATTGCCTTCTGCATCGGGTATTAGACGATATTTTTTCTATATCAGTCAAGTTTTGTGAAATATTCTCGAAATTAAAATTAAAATTCAGATAAGTGACTTTTGTATTGTATCTTGGCAGTTAGTGTGACTTACGAAGTTTGACAGATTACAGAATTTGAATTGATTCGATTTGAAAATTGATAGGATCGGAGGTCAGTGCTGGCAACCACAAAACGAGAAATATATAAGAATGAAAGTCAATTCTTATTTATAACTTCGAGAAATAGACGATTTGATGCGAGATTTGATGTCTTCAATCTGAAAGATTCATTTTCTTTAACAAACAAACTCCGATAACTTAAAATAATAACTTACGAACCTGAAAGAAATCAAAAACAATGCTATTTCTTCGAGTTCTCAATTTACAATATTTGAAATACGTAATGACATCCGTTAACTAACAACTGACAAATCAAGGCATTCTCTAAGTTCAAATCGAATGAAAAATAGAACAGAAAATGGAAAGTAGTTCTTTAAAAGAAATAACACTTTTCATTTTTACAAATATAACTGAAAACAATGCTGTAATGAGTTCATTATAGCACTTCAGTTCTGTAATAAACTCATCACGATACTGAAATAGAGAAAAATTCTTCTACGTTACATAGAATATCAGCCTGTATACGTTCCCCAATTTTTTCACCTCGTGTTTCGAATCACCCCTGTATAATATATTCTAGAGGGAGAAGGCGAGCTGTAAAGCTTTGTCTGAGGGCACAATAGAACATCAGGTCGCAGCGGACTGTAACCCCTTTTAAACTATTAACGGTTAACTATTATCTAGAGGGTTAATAGTATAATCTAAAACAAGTTGCAGAATGAGCTCCTATTCCAACACGAATGCGAAGTGTTGGAATTGCCTTCTGCAACAAGTATCAGACGGTATTTTCTCTATTTCAGTCAATTCTTGTAAAAACTCTTGAAATGAAAATTCAGATTAGTGACTTTTGTATTGTATCTTGGCAGTTGGTGTGACATACGAAATTTGACAGATCACGGAATTTGAATTGATTTGATTCGAAACTTGATTCGATCGGAGGTCAGTACTGACAACCATAAAACGAAAAATATAACTGAAAACAATGCTGTAACGAGTTTCATTACAGCACTACTTTTAGTACTGTAATGAACTCATTACGATACTGAAATAGAGAATAGTATATTCTAAAACAAGTTGCAGAATGAGCTCCTATTCCAACACGAATGCGAAGTTCGAAAACGAGCGACGAAGGAGCGAGTTTTCGATAGCATGAGTGTTGGAACTGCCTTCTGCAACGAGTATTAGACGGTATTTTCTCTATTTCAGTCAATTTTTGTGAAATATTCTCGAAATTCAAATGAAAATCCAGATTAGTGACTTTTGTTTTGTATCTTGGCAGTTGGTGTGACATACGAAATTTGACAGATCACGGAATTTGAATTGTTTTGATTCGAAACTTAATTCGACGGAGGTCAGTACTGACAACCAAAACGATACATATAACTGAAAACAATGCTGTAATGAGTTTCATTACAGCACTACTTTTAGTACTGTAATGAACCATTACGATACTGAAATAGAGAATAGTATATTCTAAAACAAGTTGCAGAATGAGCTCCTATTCCAACACGAATGCGAAGTTCGAAAACGAGCGACGAAGGAGCGAGTTTTCGATAGCATGAGTGTTGGAATTGCCTTCTGCAACGAGTATTAGACGATATTTTCTCTATTTCAGTCAAGTTTTGTGAAATACTCTCGAAATTTAAATAAAAATTCAGGTTAGTGACTTTTATATTTCATCTTGGCAGTTGGTGTGACTTACGAAATTTGACAGATTACGGAATTTGAATTGATTTGATTCGAAACTTGTTTCGATCGGAGGTCAGTACTGACAACCAAAAAACGAAAAATATAACTGAAAACAATGCTGTAATGAGTTTCATTACAGCACTACTTTTAGTACTGTAATGAACTCATTACGATACTGAAATAGAGAAAAAAAAATTTTTTATTTCAAATGAAAACATGGATTGGTTTTCACCTCATTTTCAGGGTATCAGACTGTAGTGTGAAAAACATCAATACAAAAGAGTACTTTTTATCGTTATGGTTCGTTCCTTACTCCAAAGGAAATGATAAGTTTTTTCTTATTGAAACTAGATTCTTCCAGAATGAAATCGAACACCTCCTGACGTTTTTTTTTTCTTAACACGAGTCAAATGACCATTTTGTTGCATCCGATATACAGGATGAGATTCACGACAAGTATTGAAATGCTTTCAGTTTTTTTTGAAGCGGTAGAATAGATTTGGATGAATTTCGTGCTTTTTGACACATCTCCAGTACTTTTTTGACACAGAAAAGCATGATATACTCACTTTTCATACCTTTCATGGAATTTTTTCATTCAATTCCGGGGGTACCATGAAACAATAACTAGGACTTTCAAAAATTAACACTTAAGTTTCACATAAAATTCAAAACGTTTCGTAGAAGATACAGGACGTCTTCAGAATGCCTAAATAGAAGATCGTAGGGTGCCTCGACTAATCTGTCCCAACAAACTCACGCAGGCTACGGAACTTATCACTTCATCATTTCGATCGTGTAATTTAATGATAAGCAACGTGTTCATTCTGATAGATCACATGTGTAGGCATAATGTTTCGACTTGTGTTAGCAGATTTTAGGAATCGCGTATGTACGGGGTCCAGCGGAAAAAAACTGGAGTTGATTTTACCAAAATCTGATGAAATTTTCGGATTTAGAACCGAAAATTGCATTGTACTATTAGATTAGTCCCATAGATTTCGTGTCACTAATTGTACTGACTTGCTGCTTTGTGCCATTACACTGTTCTCAAGATATTCCACGAAATGTCTTGAAAATTCACATTTTTGTATATAATTATCCAACCAAGAACATTTTCATGTTAAAAATTTCCCAAGACGAGACCGTATTTCTCACATTGTCAGATTCTCGAAACGGCCAACTTTGCACGTTTGATAAGTTCACTACTGCCATTATATCCTGAGAATTTTGTTCATCTGCTATATTCAAAACTCCATCAGACATCAGAAACACTCAATATTAATTTATTATAATTATTAACAATGGAACTAAATAAAGTACTCCACATGAGTTAGGGATATTGACTTAAATTGTAATGAAATATAGTTTAGATGAGATTTTGTGATGAAAATTCATATAAATATTATTTCGAGTTACAGGAACTAAATTAATTTTAGCCTGTAGGTCTGTAGCGTAAATAGTGCGGTTAAGAAAAATCGAGTAAAGTAACGAAATTTTATTCCCAGAGAATTCAAGCATTTTAAGACTATCAATACAGTGTATGGCCTCCACGGGCATCAATAACAGCTTGACATCTTCTTTGCATACTACACACGAGGTAGTTGAACATTTCTTGAGGAATTTGGTTCCAGAAAAAAGGCGACCAGATTGACGAAATGTCTCATACTGATTTTTATTGGATCGATTCAAGTTGTTATTGAGTTTTGAATTAATTAACAGAGATTTTCTCTAAGATTACATACTTTTCAAAACGATTGTTTACGATTCCTCTAACTCTTGTGGAGCAGTATATTTACCTGTAAATAGAGACAATTGTCGTTCATTCTTTTTGACAATTATCTACTACTAGCTAGCCCACGCAAGTTCGTCTGCCCAAATCGGTTATACTAATTGGCAATTGTATTGGCCTCTTCGTTTACTTTGATTCCCGAATGACCGGAAACCCCAATTAAGGAGACCTTATTATTCCTGCCTACCTCATTGAGGTTGCTCCGGCACTGCTAAGTCAACTGGTTAACGTTTCAGATAACTTGACCTCAGAAATATTAGCAATCGAAAGATGTCTAGATATTAATCGAGAGAGAAACTATCAGAATTGCAACATAGCTATTCATTCAGATAGTCAAGCTGCTATTACAGCACTGAACTCCTATGTCATCGACTCAAAGTCAACAAAGTCAACATGGGAATGCCGGAGCAAACTCAATGAGGTAGGCAAGAAAATTAAGGTCTCCTTATTCTGGGTTCCTGGTTATTCGGGAATCACAGGTAACGAAGAGGCCAATAAACTTGCCAGAGAGGGTGCTCGGAAACCACTCACCGGCCAGAACCTTTCTGTGGTATAGGAAAATAAAACCTATAAAAAAGAGTTTCTGGAGAAGGAGAAAACTGAAAGAGAAACACTCTGGCAGAATCTCCCAGGGTCGGATCACTCCAAAAAGTTCCTTCGAAATTTAGGAACTGCAAGATCCAAAAAATATTTGGATCTCAGTAAGAACCAACTACACCTCCTCACTGGCTTTCTACAGGGCATTGTCGCCTCAGAAAGCACTTGCTGAGAATGGGCGTATCGGACACTGACGAGTGTAGATTCTGTGGGGAGGAGGAAGAAACGCCTATTCACCTAGTCACAGAATGCTTTGGCATTGTAAGCCAAGGGAAACAATGCTTTGGTCAAGAGACCTGTAGGAGTGAGGAATTAGCCTCACTGAAGCCTTCCGAGATATTGGATTTCATAAGATCTCTTGGACTGGAAGGCGAGCTGTAAAGCTTTGTCAGGGGGCACAATCGACCATCAGGTCGCAGTGGACAGTAACCCCTTTCAAACTATTAACTATCCCCAGTCTCTGAAACAAAAATCACTTAGAAGAATTTTCAAATAATAGCCTAAAACTAATTTACTAATTTATCATGGGCCAATTCTTCTGAAAAATTGTTGCCTAACAATGAAAAAAGAAACACCACTACGAACTTTTGAATATTTCATGGGAGCTCTCTGCATTTTTGGGAAAGTTCTTTTTAGGGTTTTCTGTCCAGGCTCTTAGCAAAATGTACATATAAGAAGGAGTTTCTGGAGAAGTAGAAAACTGAAAGAGAAACACTGGCAGAATCTCCCAGAGTTGGATCACTTCGAAAAGTTCCTTCGGAATTTTGAAACTGCAAGATCCAAAAGATATTTGGATCTCAGTAAGAACCAACTACACCTCCTCACTGGCATTGTCGCCTCAGAAAGCACTTGCTGAGAATGGGCGTATCGGACACTGACGAGTGTAGATTCTGTGGGGAGGAGGAAGAAACTCCTATTCACTTAGTCACAGAATGCTTTGGCATTGTAAGCCAAAGGAAGCAATACTTTGGTCAAGAGACCTGTAGGAGTGAGGAATAAGCCTCACTGAAGCCTTCCGAGATATTGGATTTCATAAGATCTCTGGGACTGGAAGGCGAGCTGTAAAGCTTTGTCAGGGGGCACAATAGACCATCAGGTCTATTGTGGACTGTAACCCCTTTTAAACTATTAACTATTATTAACAAACTTGACCTCATTGTTGACACTTACTAAAAGAGTTATTCCTTTCCAGGCCATTACATCCTGGATGGAGGCAGCAGAGTAGAGGTGGTCGCCATAAAGGTCCTCAAAGAAAATGCATCCAAGGAAGCAGAAGACGATTTCCTCAGAGAAGTAGAAATAATGAGCGCCTTCCGACACCCTAACATTCTTTCCCTTCTCGGAGTAGTCCCAAGAGGTAAGATCAAAACCTATTATTATTCTGAACAGAGGTCGTTGTGACTACGTTCAGCCTTTCGGAACTTCGACCGCAAGGATCTTTTGTCCTTTACCCAACTCTTTCATTTAAATCCCAAGGAGGCCATCAATGGCATTGATGAATCTAACGACATCCTTAGGAGCCTTAGCTGTTACTTCATGTGGATCCAGAACCGACTTCTCCATGTGAACGGTTCTTAGTTCCGCCAGCTCGGGATACTTGCATACCATGTGTTCAGCCGTTTCTTTCTCTGATGCACATAGCCTGCAGGTTTCATCTGCTGATTTTCCCATGCGATACAAAAGATATTTGTATCGACAGTGTCCCGTCACCATTACTCGAAGCTCAACTCGTGGCAGCTTCATGAGCTTCCTAGTGTAGGTCGGCGAGAATTCCACAAATCTTTTGGCTTGCGCAAGTATGGGGGTATTCCTCCAGAGCGTTTTTTTGTTTGCTGCTTCCCATTGTTGGACCGCTTTCTTGTATTGGTCTTTTCCCAGCTCACAGAAAGGCTCAGGTCAAACAGGCTTCAGCCTTGAAGCTTTCTTCGCGCTATTTCATTTCCTTCAATACCACATTGTCCTGGTATCCATAGTAGAGTCACCTCTGGCCTCTGGCCAGTTGCTTTATGGTATTACGGCATTTCCATGTCAGCCGAGATTCCTGGCTGTATGATTCCAGTGATCTCAGAGTGGCCTGACTGTCCGTGGTGATATATATGCTCTCCTTTGAGAATCCTTTGAAGGCACTCTTTAGCGCCAGTATAGACAGCTAGTGTCTCTACCTGTGAAACAGAAAGTTCACTTCCAAGGGACTTGGATATCCTTGATTTAGGCCCACATACCCTAATGCCTTTACCCTTTCTGTTTTCGATCCATCAATGTACCATATGGATGACTTTTTGTCTATACGATTTACGAAGTTCATTGCACTAAGACTATCACTAATGACCGTTTCGAATGGCATTTTGAAATCGTATATGATTGGCATCTCATCTGATGGTTTGCCAAGAGGCTTGAGTCTAGTTGATTCAGTATCCTCATATGTCGAACCCAGTTTAAGGATAGGAGGTTTCTCTTGAGGTATATTTTGATGGCTTCCTGCAGGCTACATTTCCTTACATATAAATGTAGGAGAGGCAAATCAAAACCTAATGTTGGTTAAAATGGTACCATTACTCGAAGCTCAACTCGTGGCAGCTTTATGAGCTTCCTGGTGTAGGTCGGTGAGAATTCCACAAATCTCTTGGCTTGCGCAAGTCTGGGGGTATTTCTCCAGAGCGTTTTTGTTTGCTGCCTTCTATTGTTGGAACGCTTTCTTGTATTGGTCTTTTCCCAGCCTACAGAAAGGTTCAGGTCCAACAGGCTTCAGCCTTGAAGCTTTCTTCGCGAGTTCGTCGGATATTTCGTTTCCTTCGATACCACAATATCCTGGTATCCATAGTAGAGTCACATTGTTGCCTCTGTCCAGTTGCTTTATGGTATTAAGGCATTTCCATTTCAGCCGAGACTCCTGACTGTATGATTCCAGTAATCTCAGAGTGGTCTGACTGTCCATGGTGATATATATGCGCTCTTTTGAGATTCCTTTGAAGGCACTCTTGAGCGAAGGTTGTCTCTACCTGTGAATCAGAAAGTTCACTTCCAAGGGACTTGGATATCCTTGATTAAGGTCCACATATCCCAATGCCTGTACCCCTTTCTGTTTTCGATCCATCAGTGTACCATATGGATGACTTTTTGTCTATACGATTTACGAAGTTCATTGCACTAAGACGATCACCAATGACCGTTACGAATGGCATTTCGAAATCGTATATGATTGGCATCACATCTGATGGTTTTTCCAAGAGGCTTGAGTCTAGTTGATTCAGCATCCTCTTATGTCCAACCCAGTTTAAGGGTAGGAGGTTCCCCTTGAGGGATATTTTGATGGCTTCCAGCAGGCTACATTTCTTTACATACAAGTGTAGGGGAGGCAAATCAAAACCTAATGATGGTTAAAATGGTACCATTACTCGAAGCTCAACTCGTGGCAGCTTTATGAGCTTCCTAGTGTAGAATTCCACAAATCTCTTGGCTTGCGCAAGTCTAGGAGTATTTCTCCAGAGCGTTGTTTTGTTTGCTGCTTCCCATTGTTGGACCGCTTTCTTGTATTGGTTTTTTTCCAGCCTACAGAAAGGTTCAGGTCCAACAGGCTTCAGCCTCGAAGCTTTCTTCGCGAGTTCGTCGGCTATTTCATTTCCAATACCACAATGGCCTGGTATCCATAGTAGAGTCACCTTGTTGCCTCTGACCAGTTGCTTCATGTTATTACGGCATTCCCATGTCAGCCGAGACTTCAGGCTGTATGATTCCAGTGATCTCAACGTGGCCTGACTGTCCGTGGTAATATATATATGCGCTCCTTTAAGATTCCTTTGAAGGCACTCTTGAGCGCAGGTATAAACAGCTAGTGTCTCTACCTGTGAAACAGAAGGTTCACTTCCAAGGGGCTTGGATATCCTTAATTCAGGTCCACATATCCCAATGCCTGTACCTCTTTCTGTTTTCGATCCATCAGTGTACCATATGGATGACTTTCATTCTATACGATTTACGAAGTTCATTGCACTAAGACGATCGCCAATGACCAATCGAATGGTATTTCGAAATCCTGTATGATTGATATCACATCTGATGGTTTTGCCAAGAGGCTTGAGTCTAGTTGATTCAGTATCCTCATATGTCCAACCCAGTTTAAGGGTAGGAGGTTCCCCTTGAGGGATATTTTGATGGCTTCCAGCAGGCTACATTTCTTTACATACAAGTGTAGGGGAGGCAAATCAAAACCTCATGCTGGTTAAAATGGTACCATTACTCGAAGCTCAACTCGTGTCAGCTTTATGAGCTTCCTGGTGTAGGTCGGCGAGAATTCCACAAATCTCTTGGCTTGCGCAAGTCAAGAGGTATTTCTCCAGAGCGTTATTTTGTTTGCTGTTTCCCATTGTTGGACCGCTCTCTTGTATTGGTCTTTTTCCAGCCTACAGAAAGGTTCAGGTCTAACAGGCTTCAGTCTTGAAGCTTTCTTCGCGAGTTCGTCGGCTATTTCATTTCCTTCAATACCACAATGTCCTGGTATCCATAGTAGAGTCACCTTGTTGCCTCTGGCCAGTTGCTTTATGGTATTACGGCATTCCCATGTCAGCCGAGACTCCTGGCTGTATGATTCCAGTGATCTCAGAGTGGCCTGATTGTCCGTACGCTCCTTTGAGATCCTTTGAAGGCACTCTTGAGCGCAGGTATAGACAGCTAATGTCTCTACCTGTGAAACAGAAGGTTCACTTCCAAGGGACTTGGATATCCTTGATTTAGGTCCACATACCCAATGCCTGTACCCCTTTCTGTTTTCGATCCATGAGTGTACCATATGGATGAATTTTTGTCTATACGATTCACGAAGTTCATTGCACTAAGACGATAACTAATGACCGTTTCGAATGGCATTTCGAAATCGTATATGATTGGCATCTCATCTGATGGTTTTGCCAAGAGGCTTGAGTCTAGTTGATTCAATATCCTCATATGTCCAACCCAGTTTAAGGGTAGGAAGTTCCCTTGAGGGATATTTTGAAGGCTACATTTCCTTACATAGGCAAATCAAAACCTAATGCTGGTTAAAATTGTTTCTTTCAGAGGGTAACCTCAACCCGATGATGGTGTTCGAGTTCATGAACCATGGGGACCTGGCTGAGCTCTTGAGGTCGCAGAAGAAGACCTTCTACGAACCTGGGGAGGAGGAGGTACCAGTTCTCTCAGACGCTGATCTCCTGGATATAGCGCTGCAGATAGCGAGGGGCATGAGCTATCTGGCCAATCAGAGATTTGTTCACAGGGATTTGGCGTGCAGGAATTGCCTTGTTTCCCAAGGGCTGTTGTCAAGATAGCCGATTTCGGAATGAGCAGAGATGTGTACACTTGCGACTATTACAAGGTGAGCCATTCATAATTTATTAAAACTGCTGGATGGGAAAAATGATCATAGCCTAGTTCCTAGGAATAATGTTAAAGTTTCCTTTTATAGTGGGTTTTCAATAGTTATTTACACTTCTCGCAACAATTAAAGGACCAGAAAAACTTTCCGAATTTTTTGATGTTTTTCAACAGGCTGTATCTCAGTGAAAAATGGTCGTATGAGAAATAGAAAAATCAACTTTTGAAGCTTGAAGATTCTAGTTGCTGAATTTATTGGTTAACAATCCTTCAGAGTACCGGTAGCCGTGCAATACTCGGATAAAGCACGAAGAAAAAATTTTCCAAATAAAAAAAATTCCTGGCAAAAATTAGAAGAGAAGAGCAAAATTAAATGACCCGAAAGACAGTTAATATTGACAGTTTTTTCAAAAGTGAAAATAAAAGCAGTGATTTGAGCTCGGAAGCTTCAAACATATGTCCTGACACAACACAATTTGAAGAAGGTGAGACCTATACAGGGTCTTTCACGAGGAACCTCACCATATTCATACGGGAAACTACTGAACGTATTTTCATGAAATTCAGCACTTATAAGTATTTCACGATGCTGATGAAATCTAAAATATTTTCAAGGCATGAGCACCTCCGGTTTTTCCGGAAATGACGTCAACTTCCGTTTTTCCAATTAGAACAACATTTTTTTATTGCAGAAATAGATTCCTTAGAAAATTTCAAGATATTTTGATGTAACATTTTTCAGTTTTGGTTGGAAAATTCTCTCTGAGCGGGAAAATTCGAAAAAAAAATCGAAAATAGAGTTCCGCTGAAACAAGAATAACTACGAGGTTTTTGGATGGAAAATTTTCATTTTCGGAATTTTTCAAGATGTAAGATTGATGTATCCACTTTAAAAATCGAAATCGCGATTCATGATACAGGGGGTGAAAAAATCGCTTTCAAAGTAAAGGATGACAAAATCGTGAAAAATCAATTTTTTCAAATTAGAAACCCATTTTTTATGGCAGATATTGAATCTACGTTAAAAAATAATGTGAGTGATATGCATCACACCCTTGCCCTAAAATGGATATTTTCTGAGTTATTCACAAAAAACTGTTTTTCGTCTTGAATTTTCAGCTATTTCTTTTCCCTTCACGCCAAAAAGATGAAGTTTTCAGGATTAGGGCGGCAAAAATTGAATAGCCTACGGGCGGCAAATCTGTAAATCCGCCACTGGCATATATGACATCAAATTGTATATTCTAAAACAAGTTAGAGAATGAGCTCCTATTCCAACACGAGTGTTGGAATTGCCTTTTGTCACGAGTTTTAGACGATATTTTTCCTATTTCAGTCAAGATTTGTGAAATACTCTCGAAATTCAAATAAAAATTCAGATTATAGTGACTTTGGTGTGACTTGCGAAATTTGACAGATTACGGAATTGGAATTGATTTAATTTGAAAATTGAGAGGATCTGAGATCAGTACTGACAACCACAAAACGAAAAAATATCACTGGAAACAATGCTGTAATGAGTTTCATTACATCACTACTTTTAGTACTGTAATAAACTCATTACGATACTGAAATATAGAAATTAACTTTCAAATTCAATCTTGATATGATTTTTTTTTCAGATTGGAGGCTCCAGGCTGCTCCCCGTCCGATGGATGTCCCCGAGAGCGTCGTCTACGGAAGATTCACCCTCGAATCCGACATATGGTCCTACGGGGTCGTCTTGTGGGAGATCTACAGCTTCGCCAAGCAACCTTACTTCGGCCACACGAACGAGGAAGTGGTAAAGTTCATCCTGGACGGCATAATGCTCATACCGCCCACGGACTGTCCCTCCATCGTGTGCGACCTGATGAAGAACTGCTGGAAGACGGAGCCAAGGGACAGGATAAGGTTCGTCAACATCTGCGACAAGTTGGAGGTGGCTTATCAAGAGTGCTTGTCCACTGAACTACGGGTGGAGAACGAGCTTAAGGCGAAGTGTAGAGGTGAGTCCGTTTCTTTTGGTATAAGAATTTTTGTCTATCTACGCACATTATGGAAATCTCAAATTTATTCTGCAACTGAAGGTGTTCTCAGTGATAATTATTTTTATCAGAATTATGCATGCATATGTTATCCACTTTCAACGTTTTCTTCAATACAGATGTTTTTCCCAGCAGGAATGAAAAAGATGATATTATCAAATTTTGAATGTATTGGCTCCATTCTAAAATCAGTTGTTCCCGATCAATTCTAGTGATCAATGGTTTTTCTTTCGTTTGATTTTCGACACTCGATCGCTATGCAACGCGAAACACGCAATTTGACCCAAGAGGAATGTGCCCAAGCGGTAGTTTTGCGAGAAGAAGGGTGGACATACACAAGAATTGCAGAAAGGTTTGGAGTTTCCCATACAAGTGTGTCCAGAATGTTGCAGCGATTCAGGGAGACAGGTATGAATGTCCGAAGACTGTGACAGGGTAGACCACGGGTAACAACTGCCATTCAAGAACGTTACTTGAGTTTCTTCGTTGAGACAAGGGTTTGCAACCGCTCGCCTTTTTCAGAATCAGCTTGAGCTAACTCATGGGGTGCAAATTAGCACTCAGACAATAAGAAATCGCCTCAGAGAATATGATTTAAAGCCTCGTTTCGCGTCAAGAGGCCCAGCTCTTACCCCAGCCCATCGAAGGGCGCGTTTGGATTTTGCTAGAGAACATATTCATTGGGAAGGGGCCGATGGGGAAAGAGTTCTCTTCACAGATGAGTGTAGATTCTGCCTCTACCATTGTGATCGACGTTCCTTGTATATGGACGTCCACATGAAAGATATGCTCAGTGCAATTTCCTGAATACTACTGGTTTTGGGGGAGGATCGAATATGGTATGGGGTGGAATATCTTTGTCTGCTCGCACAGACCTAGTGGTCGTTGATAATGGAGCTATGAATGCTGATAAGTATATAAGGGACATTCTTGAAGAGCATGTAGTGACATTCGCCGCATACATTGGTGAAAATTTCATTTTTATGGACGATAATGCCAGACCCCCATCGTGCGCGCATCGTCAGTACCTTGAAGAGGTTGAAGTCTCTCGAATGGAATGGCCAGCAAGAAGTCCATATCTCAATCCGATTGAGCATGTTTGGGACAACCTCAATAGAAGGCTGAGAAGTTTAGAAAATCATCCAGCTACTCTTAATGAGTTAGGAATCCAACTGGAAATCTCTGTTATCGAGAAAATATTTTCTCTAGTTCAGACGAGTAAAGTTCTTGAAATATCATCTCTAATACGAGAGCAACAATTGGTTTGAAGTTCTCAATGTGAGTAAAAAATTCTCTGGAATGCAGAAAAAAAAACAATTTGTGATAATTTTTAATCCTTTTGAAAGAATAATTAATAGTACAATTTTATTACTGAAAATTTAAATTTCCCTACCATAACAAAAAAAATCTCCAGAATTGGGAATTTGCGGAAATTATGCTAAGTTTCGAAAAATAAAGAAAAACTGAACTCGTCTGAACTATAAGAAAATATTTTTTCGATAACAGAGATTTCCAAAAATTTCACTTGACAGCTAATTATTTTCCTGTCGAATAACACATTCGGAATGAGATTGAAAATTGAAGGCAAAATCGTTTTTCCTGAATATCTCGAAAAATGTTCATTCTGGGATAAAAGTCTTGGACGTATGCCCCTATTTTTTTTTGACGAAAATTTCGAAAATGCTTTGAAAAAATGGGGTTCCAATTTGAAAAAAACGATTTTTTGATGTTTCGTCACTTCACACTTTGACAAAGAATTTGTGACCTCCTGTATCATATTCTGAAAATCACGCTATCGGAAAAAAAAGCATCAGCCTTTCTGCTCGAAGATTCTCAAAAATGAAAATTTTCAATGAAAAAACCTCGACATTGTCCGTATTTCAACAGAGTTCAATTTTGAGATTTTTTTGTCGTATTTCCTCATTTAAAGAGAATTTTCTCGGGAAAATTCAAACTTTTGGAATCGAAAAGACTCAGAATTCAATGGAGAATCTATTTATCCAATAGAAAAGGGTCTTCCCATTTGTAAAACGAAAGTTGATGTCACTTCCGAAAAAACCTAGAACCTTTAAAAAATATACGAGAAGTCGTCTTCTTACTTAAAACGAACCTTTAGAATTTCACTCCTGAATCTTGTGCTTGCGTTTGAGTGTTTGCTAGGTATCAAAATTAATTTACGTCTCATATTTTTTAGGCTCTCGGTGTCTATTGCAACATCTCAGTATTTATTCTGTTTTTCTCCTTACAGTGGAAGATGCAGACCCCAAGGAGAAATGCACACAAAAACATTACCCAGACCTCCACCCTTCCCTATGGTTTTTCAAGAAGACGCCTTGGACACAGAGGGCTACCTCTTGCAGAGAGAAATGGAGGCAGTGCAATATCTGGAAACACTACCGGGATGATGAAGGCCAAAATCCGAACCCCATAAATTCCCCCAATATATGTTGAACGACTGATTTCGAAATTTTTCCTTATATTAAGGAAGGAATCATTGTATATGAATTCGTTGACATTGCAACCCCAAAGACTAGATAGAATACAGTTACAACGATTTAGCCAGAAGGCCTTTGCGAAAGGAGACTTCGAATAAGTGTTCTAAAGAACATTGTTGCTATCAAACAATCATTTTGGTGGTAAACAGGCAGATTTCACTCGATTATTCCGAATAAAATGTCCCATAAAGTTGATTTTTCGTAAATCGCGCATAGAACTGCATCAAATGTCACTGTCACATTGACGCAAAACCTACATCTGTCAAAATAACCATGGTCGGCTTTTTTTTTTGTTCAAATTGGAAGGTTTATTTTCGGTTAAATATCTCAATGGAACACGTTCTTCTGAATATGCATGCTCAAAAATATTTTCTTCCTGGTAACTTTAAGTTCCAGTTCCAATGAATCTGTAACCGAGATTTGGACATTGATTTTCACTTTATATGAAGTGTTAAATGCAGTTGAATGCGCTATATACAAAAATATACAAGCTGGAACACTCGGTGTATAATTTTGAATTTACTGCGAATCTCGTTTATTCCATCGTTTATCGTTTTATGCTGAAATTTAAAAAACTCTACAGGGTACAAATAAGGCGAACAAAGTTTTGAGTGCCTTTCCACAATAACACATTGAGAATTTTGTTCCATTGCATTTTTTTACGTTTTGTAGGTAATTCCTCTAATCAGAAAATATTGTGAAATCCAGGTGAGGATTGATTGAACATTTTGAAAACCTCGATTTGCCGCAGATTTTCTGCAATTTATTCGATTTTTGACGTTATATAGTTGTTAAGAATGTATATTGTGAAGATTATTTGTGATGTTATATATGTATTTATTGTGAAAATATATGTTTCCCAAAAACTCATCCATGTTTTCATTTTTAACAAATTATTTCAAAGGATTCATTCATCAATCAGCTCAATTGATAGGAAAAAAACATGTAGCAAAGACTATCTGAGATTTCCGCTGATGGTAAAAAAGAAAATGAAAAATAACACAAAGATATTAATAAATAAAATATCAAGATGTGATATTATATTCGAGGAACATCGTCCAGGATAGCCTACAATAAGCCAGAAGGAGGGTATGAAATACAACGTTGCCAAATCTACTTCAAGGGGTTACTCCAAACTTCTATCTTCTTTTTTGCATTGTTATTCGGCGACGAAACGATTTTGTCCTTTATTTCTTCGTTTTGTTTGATCGTTCATTCGAGAGATCAGTGGACCGAAGGTTCACTCATTCGAAAATCACGCCCACTTTCTTCTGATTGGTCATCTGGCGAAGTGCAATTGTCTGTCATCTCTATCTATAAGGTTTCAGGACGTTAGGCAACTAAATTTACGAAACGTGTTGATATAATTGCATAAACCAAGAAAAATATGACGTTTTGATTCATTTCAAGCAAAGCTGCAAATTTTTCGAAAAGTTTGGGCCCATTTTTCGGTTTTTGAACGTATCTCGAAAACCACAGAATAGTTTATTCTAAAACAAGTTGAAGAATGGCTCCTATTACAACATGAATGAGAAATTACATGAAGTGTTGGAATTGTCTTCTGCCACGAGTTTTAGATGATATTTTCTTTATTTCAGTCAAGTTTTCTGAAATACTCTTGATTTTCGAATAAAAAATTCAGATTAGTGACTTTTGTATTGTATCTTGGCAGTTGGTATGACTTACGCAATCTGACAGATTACCGAATTTGAATTGATTTGAAAATTGAGAGGATCGAAGGTCAGTACTGACAACCAAAAAACGAAAAATATAACTGAAAACAATGCTGTAATGAATTCATTACAGAACTACTTTTAGTACTGTAATGAACTCATTACGATACTGAAATAGAAATAGTATGTTCTAAAACAAGTTGCATAATGGCTTTTATTCCAACACGAATGCGAAATTCGTAAACGAGCGACGAAGGAGCGAGTTTTCGGAAGCATGAGTGTTGGAATTGTCTTCTGTTACGAGTTTTAGACGATATCTTCTCTATTTCAGTCAAGTTTTCTGAAATACTCCTGATTTTCGAATAAAAATTCAGATTAGTGACTTTTGTATTGTATTTTGGCAGTTGGTGTGATTTACGAAATTTGACAGATTACGGAATTTGAATTGATTCGATTTGAAAATTGAATGGTCGAAGGTCAGTACTGACAACCAAAGAACGAAAAATATTCCTAAAAACAATGCTGCAATGAATTCATTACTACACTACTTTTAGTACTGTAATGAACTCATACGATACTGAAATAGAGAAAGAAATTTAACGGCACAACAAAAACTTTTTCGAATATTAAAAAGTGCGGTTTGCACATTGATAGACAAGTGGTGATTTAGATTTGAAATTACTGGGTGCCTCTACGTACCGTTTTATGTAGTAAAAACGCAATAATTTTTTTCTCTCCAGTGCATCTTTGTTTAGGAATATCTTTTATGGAATTCGGATTTTTTATTAATTTTTTTTTCAAACTGTGGTGAAGGTTGCGCGTGTGCTAGGCCGATAAAATAACGTAGGCTTTGCATCCAGTTGCCATAGTTTCACATGCATCCTTCCGCTATTCGAAATTCTCGAAATCGGACGAAAAATTCACTGTCAAACCAAGTCCGACGTCTGTCAAAAATTAATTTTCTTCAAGATGACAGCCGATAATAAGAAAACCAAAAAGCCTCAAATAAAATGGACCCGAGCCGTTCCCTTGCGAAGGCCAGATTACATCAAATCGTCAGTATTCACAGAACGTGGTGAGGTTGGATTCACGCCATCTTACGACGTAAGTCGGAAACGAGAACCATTCACAGAATCGTTTTGTGTTAATTTTGGTATTTTCCCCTCTAAATTATCCAATTACATTGCTCTCTTTCAGCATGGTCGTCCCAACTTGGGATGCCTGCTCAACTACGAGTACAGAAGGATGTGGTTCAAAGAAAGAGACCAATATCAGAAAGACACCTACACAAAGCAGGACAAAAAAAACCGATTCTTTCGTCAAACGACGTCACGTTCAACGCTTCACCAGACACACAGAGAAGCAAAAAATCCTTCCTATCATAACAATGAAAAAGTGAGACCTTTCCAATTAATTTTCCCGAAAAAAATCGAAAAAAATTTTTTGGTAGATTCAAGGATGTCCGGCTCAAGAATCCACAACTAGGGAGGGGGTGAAGCTGCAAGGAGGTACCAAAGCCTTCGAGTACGTCCAGAAGGCCGAGGAAGAAAAAGCCAAGCAATTCTTGAAGTACAAACCAGACTGTAACCGTCCTAAGAAAAAGGCGCCAAAACAAGAGGAGTGAATGGTAAATTTGGAGGAACGTGTAGCCATTCCATTAGAAATATTAGAGCTATCATAAATCTACGTCCACAATTTTACGTTATTTTGACAGAAATAAATTCATCAGGACATCAGGTCAATATATACTTTTTTAGAAATATTCTTGTGTTGATTCAGCTATTCTGAATGATAAAGAGGAAAATACAGCTATTATTACAACCAGGAAAATATTGATAGAGAATAAATAATCCATATATATATAATCCATGTATTCTAAAACAAGTTGCAGAATGAGCTCCTATTCCAACACGAACGCGAGCATGAGTGTTGGAATTGCCTTCTGCCACGAATATTAGACGATATTTTCTCTATTTCCGTCAAGTTTTGTGAAATACTCTCGAAATTCAAATTACTGACTTTTGTATTGTAAGTTGGCAGTTGCTGTGACTTACGAAATTTGACAGATTAGGGAATTTGATTTGATTTGAAAATTGAGGGGATCGGAGGTGAGTACTGACAACCACAAAACGAAAAATATAACTCAAAAATAAATGCTGTATTGAATTCATTACAGCACTACTTTAGTACTGTAATGATTTCTTCTGCCATTCGCTGTAGGGAGGAAAACAAAACAGCATTTCGTTTATCTGCGGATAATTTCTTAATATTTTTATCGCAAATAATCCAGAACTCACCACGAAGAGGTCGCTGTTGTATTGAGTTCGACAAGATTACAATCAGAATGAAAATTATTCTACTTTCTGAAGCGAATAGAATAGGTGAATGAACATCAAAAGAGGAAAAAATGTATTATTTCGAAAACGATTACATTCTGACTGCTGTTCTTTAAACTCAAAATAAATCCTATAAAACAGAAATTCAACAAGAATAAACTCTGAATGAATAAAAACTATGAATTCAACCCTAAAAAAGGTTATATAAAACTAAAAATAAACTCTGAATAAATAAAAACAATTCTGATAACTAACGGCTAAAAGCAACTATTTTCCTGTCGGTAAGAGCAGTTCTTGGGATTCACTAATCATTATAGAATAATTATTAAGGAAGATATGACTACAAATTTGGGAAAATTTGCTCAAGATAATTTCAGAAGGCTGCTGACAGTGAAAATTTTTCGTGATAAACATCTCAAGTACGCTGTCATAAATAAACATTTCAAAAACGTTATATTGTAGAAGTGGGAGATTGCATTGTCTTTGAAATGACAACAAAAGTCTGAAAATGAATCGATCTGATCATGTTTTTCCCAATCGGTGTAAAAATTGTCATAATGGACCACTAATTTTTGTCTCAGTTTCTCAGGATCAGTTTTTTTGGAGTAAATGAAGACGTCATGTAACTCGGATTATTTGAAAAAATTGAAAGAAATGCATCATCAGTTAATTTAGGAATTTTTCGCGGTATATTTATAACTGAACCTTAGGCAGTTGGATAAGAGTTATTTTTCATAATATGGAAATCTACTAAATGCTTTATGCAAACTACACTGTCTTCGTGGATTTTAAAACAACTTTCTTTATGGATTGCGTTAAGTAATTTTCTTCTCCTCGCGAAATCTTTCGGAAATCTAAACACCGACCCTTTCTTTTCTCATTAGTAGATTTATAGTTTCTTTTGCAACCAGGCACTGCACAAGTACGAGGCATAGTACTCAAATCGGAGATTTCCAAATGAAATTTCAATAAATATTAAAATGAAAAACCTTCCTGTTGATAATCCTTCAAGATATGAACACTAAAAGTCGAAAAATTCAATCAAAAAGCTGATACACACTGTTCTTGCAACTGCAACACATATTTTCACTTTATTTATGGATTGAAAAAACCGATCACACGAACACGAAAAAAACACAAACCTTTTTACACGTTTCCCGGTCGAATTTCTGATGCGAACTATATCACATATTAGGCTTCAAAACAGAACTGCAAGTGTAAAGTCTTGACACTCTGAGCCTGGTACAACCCTTTGCGGAGATTCCGGCATCGTCGCATTTTAAAGCAACATTCTGGCCTGTTAAATATCGTATGACACGATTTGATTTGAAAATCGGATGTGATTAACTGAAAACAATGCTGTAATGAGTTTCATCTGTTTATCTGAACGCGTTTTCACGGTAATGTAAAAAAATCAGGTGCACTCACCTGCGAAATTTCATGAATATTGGGTTTTTCATTCAAAAGATATTTACTTTGTTCCATACTTTATTCCAACCCTGCATATGCGAGTCAGTTAAAATAAACTTCAAAGTAAAAATCGCCATAAAGTAAGTAATAAAACTTTGGATTATCAAAAATAAAACTCGATTTTCATAAAGACTAACTTTATATTTCACTAAATTATCACAAAAGTTCTAAGCTCCGAGGGTTTAAGAGCTGAAGATTTACAGTATACCGTAACTCATCAATGAAGTATTAATGCGGTTATATTGCTCGGTATAACATGACGAAATAGGACATTTCCGAACATTGATACTAGTGATAAATACCAACAAAATTTTTGAATTCCTCTTGAGAAAAAAGCGAGATGAAAAATTAGGAATGTGGTAACAGACACAAAGGTTATTTTACAAATGGAAATGGGTGTTCTGATCTTTTCCGGGGGTTCAAAAGGCTCAGCCAAACTGGAAGCTGAATCCTCCAGGGAAATCGCCCCCAAAGGTATACTGGGAACCGTGAGGGGTGCTGAAGAAGGACTGGAACACTTGGCTGGGATCAATATCTGAAAAAAAAATCGAATTACTCCATTAAAATCCTCCATTAAGTCCTTCCTTGACATTTGTGACTTAACCTCAACACTCACTAATGTCAGTTGTCAAAGAATACTCTATGTTCCCATATTTAACATAAAAGGTTAGGTTAAGAATCTCACCTGACATTCCGCAGCCGAAATCTTCCATGTCTTGGCCGGAATCGTATCGACACTTCTTCTTAGGATCTGAGAGGATGCCGTAGGCTTCCCCAACTTCCTTGAACTTCTTCTCCTGTTCTTTCTTCTCCCCTTCGGAAGCGTTGGCGTGGCGGTCAGGATGATGTATGAGCGCCCTCTTTCTGTACGCCTTCTTTATTTCGTCTTCCGTTGCGTTTTTATCGACCCCAAGGATTTTGTAGTAGTCCTGTAACAAAAGGAGGATTGATACTTACAAAAAGATTTTCAAAACGAAAGTGAAATTCTTTTTGAAGAAACATTGTAGAGCTACAAATCACAAGTTAATAGATCCATGACTAGATTATAAAGAATGAGTTTAACTGTTTATTTTCTGTTACAATTGGAAAAAAAATATGTAAATGATCATCTTTTTGTAAAAAAAAAAATATCAGATTGTAATTCGATTTGGTCTTTAGAAAATAAACATTATTATTATATTATCTATGCCTTGAGTTTTAACGGGAGTGTCTTATGAATTTCCTCAAAAAGTGCACTTATTACTCAGGTAAATTTTTTAAATCGAAGCTTTAGGAGGTATTAACGTTACCATTCCATACTACAGTATTCGCTCGGAAATTCAGATTGTTGTCTGAAATTTCAACATTTTCTTTTTTATTATGGATATGTGCCATATTTTAGCATAGATTCTTTTATTCTTTTATTTCGTAAAGAAATTTCTAGAACTTGTCAATAAAATAAATCAATTTACATCTAATACACACAAGAAGAAACAAAGCGAAATCAGATGGTATTCAACAATATAAAAAGCTCAGGTTTCCAAAAAGCAAGTTTACTGGACTCTCACGGAGAATTTTTTTACTATTTGGCTACATGTTGTATAGCTTCACTCCTAACCTTCAAAACAAGACAGGAACATGAAGAAACAAAGCCAAATCAAATAGTATTCAACAAGATACAAGGCTCAGGTATCCAGAAAGTAAGTGTACTGGACTCTCACGAAGAATTTTTTTACTATGTTGGCTGCACTGTAGTATAGCTTCACTCCTAACCTTTGAAACAAAACCAGAACACGAAGAAACAAAGCCAAATCAAATAGTATTTTACAACAGAAAAGGCTAAGGTTTCCAAAAAGTAAATATACTGCACTCTCACGGAGAATTTTTTTACAATGTTGCCTACACTGCAGTATAGTTTCACTCTTAACCTTTAAAATAAGACTAGAACACTAAGAAACAAAGCCAAATCAAATAGTATTCAACAACATACCCAGTTTTCCAAAAAAGTAAGTTTACTGGACTCTCACAGAGAATATTTTTACTATGTTGGCTACACTGTTGTATAGCTTCACTCCTAACCTTCAAAACAAGACAGGAACATGAAGAAACAAAGCCAAATCAAATAGTATTCAACAAGATACAAGGCTCAGGTATCCAGAAAGTAAGTGTACTGGACTCTCACGAAGAATTTTTTTACTATGTTGGCTGCACTGTAGTATAGCTTCACTCCTAACCTTTGAAACAAAACCAGAACACGAAGAAACAAAGCCAAATCAAATAGTATTTTACAACAGAAAAGGCTAAGGTTTCCAAAAAGTAAATATACTGCACTCTCACGGAGAATTTTTTTACAATGTTGCCTACACTGCAGTATAGTTTCACTCTTAACCTTTAAAATAAGACTAGAACACTAAGAAACAAAGCCAAATCAAATAGTATTCAACAACATACTCGATTTTCCAAAAAAGTAAGTTCACTGGACTCTCACAGAGAATTTTTTTACTATGTTGGCTACACTGTAGTATAGCTTCACTCCTAACCTTTGAAACAAAACCAGAACACGAAGAAACAGAGCCAAATCAAATAGTATTCAACAACATACAAGGCTCAGGTTTCCAGAAAGTAAGTTTACTGCACTCTCATGGAGAATTTTTTTACTATGTTGCCTTCATTGTAGTATAGCTTCACTCCTAACCTTTAAAACAAAACCAGAACACGAAGAAACAAAGCCAAATCAAATAGTATTTAACAACAGAAAAGGCTCAGGTTTCCAGAAAGTAAATTTACTGCACTCTCACGGAGAATTTTTTTACAATGTTGGCTACACTGCAGTATAGTTTCACTCTTAACCTTTAAAATAAGACTAGAACACTAAGAAACAAAGCCAAATCAAATAGTATTCAACAACATACCCAGTTTTCCAAAAAAGTAAGTTTACTGGACTCTCACAGAGAATATTTTTACTATGTTGGCTACACTGTAGTATAGCTTCACTCCTAACCTTTGAAACAAAACCAGAACACGAAGAAACAAAGCCAAATCAAATAGTATTCAACAACATACAAGGCTCAGGTTTCCAGAAAGTAAGTTTACTAAATTCTCACGGAGAATTTTTTTACTATGTTGGCTACACTGTTGTATAGCTTAACTCCTAACCTTCAAAACAAGACCAGGACACGAGAAACAAAGCCAAATCAAATAGTATTCAACAACATACAAGGCTCAGATATACAGAAAGTAAGTTCACTGGACTCTCACTGAGAATTTTTTTACTATGTTGGCTACACTGTAGTATAGTCACTCCTAACCTTTCAAACAAGACCAGAATTAGTTCAGTACATTCACACATGGCCTGATTTCATCTTCATTTCTTGTACTATATTTCTTTTTTCGAATTGAGAATTTTTTTACTATGTTGGCTACACTGTAGTATAGAGTCACTCCTAACCTTTCAAACAAGACCAGAATGAGTTCAGTTCATTCACACGTGGCCTGATTTCATCTTCATTTCTTGTACCATATTTCTTTTTTCGTAGATATCTTTATTATTCGAAATAAATATAAAAGTATCAGTAAAATTCTATGCATCAGATGTTTTGGGCATGCCTCGTCAGTATTGAATGATTGTTTAAAAAGTATGACAGCCCCAAATTTCAGAAATGTCTCAAAAGGTGCTGCGACAGTTTAAATTTCATTACTCACCTTACGTTTCGATTTTTTCAGGGCTAACTTGGCCTCCTGAAGCAACCTCCTGTTCTCTCGACTCTTGTCCATCTTGTTGATCTTCTCGTAATCCTTCACAGCCTCTTCGTACATTTCCAGGTCCATGTAACACTTGGCCCTCCTCAGCAAAGCTTTCATGTAACTCGGGTTCAGATCTAAAGCGGCCGTACAGTCATCTACGGCCTCTTGGAGCTTGTTGAGTTTGGACAAAGCCGTGGCCCTGTTGAAATACAGTTTGGCGTTGGTCATTTTGTTCAGAGGGTCGATTTTCAGGGCTTCAGAGAATAACGTGAGGGATTCTGCGTATTTTCCTGCTTTGTAAGCTTCGTTTCCCTCCTCTTTCTTTTTCTTCAGTTGCTTGGCTCTCTTGTAGAGTTCCATGGCTTTTGTGTGATCTGGCGCTAATCTGAGCACTTGCTGGAAGTAATTTACAGAACTGTCTATGTTGTCTTCGTAGAATAAGCATATTCCTCTGACGTATATAGCCTCGGCATTTCCTTTATCCAAATGGAGGATGCTGTTCGCAATTTCTTGAGACTCCACGTATCTACCAAGGAAAGCTAAGCATTCAGCTTTCATTAATTTGTAACGAGGACAAGTCGGAGCCTCATCCAAACACCTATCCATACAGTAAACAACCTTTCGATAATCCCTCTTCTCATACGCTTTTTGCGCTTCCATTTCGAACTGTTGCAGTTTGAGTAGACTCTTTTTCTCTGCAGCCACCGCATTTCCTTGGTTCATCGTTTCCAGCAGTTTCACAGTGCTCTCGGCTGTAACCAGATCTCCAAGAGCTATGGCGCATTTGGCAATCCTCACGTAACCTTTGATGAATTTGTTGTCGAGTTGAACTGACCTCCTGGCGTCTTCTAGAGCATCTTGAAAACGATTTAGCATCATGAGACATGCTGATCTGTTGCCATAGTATGAAGCTGTTTCCGGACATAGTTTGATGGCTTCGGAGTAGAAGGAGAGGGCTGAATGGTATTGTTTTGTTTTGTAGAGCTCGTTTCCATGTTCCTTTTTGGTTTCTGCTAGCCTAGGGAAAATGAATCGTGAATAAATGTACAGATATTTTCAATAGGAAAGTTTGATTCACCAGCTTACATAGAAATCATTGAACGAGGAGAAACAATTCTTTTATTATTGATTTTCATTGCACACAAAGTAACAATTCATTCTGGAGGAAAATAGATATAATTTTCAATTCAAATGACATTTAATTGTTATTATATTATGAATTTAGAATCGAAATTAACCACAAATCGAGAAAGACAAAGAATATTATGACACCACAAAATTGTATCTGAAGAGAGATACCATAGTTGATATTGATGATAATCTTCTGGTTAAATGTTATGATTAATTCATTTCCGTTATGTGAAATGCTTTCACCGACCATCGAAAATGTGGGACATGTACAAATCATATCTTTTGATGATGCCAGAAGGACAATAACAAAAATCGAAACAATTTTATGATTTCAGGGGCTTGAAGTGATAAGAAAGAATATAAGTTATATTATCATTCAGACAAAGGATGCAAAAGATCATCTGACACCTAGGTACCATGTTCTTTATAATAGATACGGGAATCAGGAAGAAGTTTACTCGAGATTGTGACTAGAAGTTTTAAGGGCACACACTACTGAAATAACTAAAGTAAATACGAATAAACTCACTCTTCAGGAGCTGCAGAAATAATTTCTACGTTTTCGTCGCAATCCATCATAATTTCGTCCACTACGTCCGCCATTCTTGGCCCGAAAGGTCAACAAGTAGATCTACGTCAATGCGCAAGTCCCCAAATCGAGATAACCAAATTTAACGGGATGTTCCTCAAATATTTTTGTAGGAGGCGGTAATTTAAAAAAAGCACAAATTAACTACATGAATTTCCGATTGAATGACAGGAAATTTGAATGTAGACGTTTGAAAGCATGAAGAACAAACAGGTTTTCGATATTCTGAAATGCAATTTTAGCAGAGGGGAAATCAATGTTGAAAATTATTTAGCGTTTCGTTATGATGTTGTTGAGGAGAAAGATGCGGTTGAAGTTAAGGAAGAGGTGGATTTACGCGAAAGAGCTATTTTGAAGGAACCCCGCTGCAAGATAATTTGGCCCAGGATTTGTGTGTATGAATACTTGAGTGACACTGAATTGAAGCAACTCAATGACGTGAAGGAAAAAAGGGATATAAGAGCATTCATTGGTATAAATGATCTTGTATAAGTATTCATTCATACAAATGGAATTTTCAGAGAAACGAATACCGAAAACGTGCAAAGAACCAGCTAGGACCCTTTTCACTGAACTAATGTATACCGTAGTGAAGTTCGCAAGAAAATACGACTTCAATTTGAAGCAAACCGGTGCTCTCTTATCCCAATTTTACTTGACACACATGATTTTCACCAGTTCTTTCAACGTAGCTGCGGAAAAACTGTATCTATACTTCAAGGAATAATGATTTGCCATTCTGTTGCAGTGCGGAGAATTCAACAACCTTAATTGATTTTCTGTTAATTTATTTGCTTTCAGAGTCCCCCGGACAGTATAAAAATATTTTCAATGGACGAAAGCCAGAACATTATGAAATTTTTCTGTAAAATTTACTTGAGAAATTTACCTCTTATCAGAACAATGTGCCTTCCGAATTTTGCTTTCTACCTTGACACAACGTTAGAGGCTGAAGTTCCGCTTCCAAAAAAATCTAAGGAAGAAAAAGACGAGAAGGAAAAAAAGAAAAAGAAGAAGAAATAAGGAATTATATATTTAATTATTATCTCCCAATTGTTTTTTTCTATCGTCTAGTAAAGCTAGAAGACTGGTTTGTTGAGAATTTAACTGTCTATGTAACCTAGTAGCTGATGCATTCAAAGTATGTACAAACATCGATTGGGCAGTTTCTAAATTCGGTATTTTGCTGTACCTAACCAATTCGTCCAAATTTAAGAATTTACCTTCGTAAATTCCAGCTGTAAGAAAAGCAATTTCATTATGAAAAAATAAATTTATCCCAAAACTTTACCTAACAAAACTATCTGAGGAAACCTTTTGTTTATTTTGAGCAATTCTTTGATTTTTGGCTCGGGACTGAAAACAATCATGTTCCTAGATATATAAAAATCCAACACAGCCTCATAAGGTGTTCCTTTAATAGCCATTTCTAGGGTTTTTTTACCAAGCAACTTCATCTGCATACCCTCTTTATGAAACATCGAAAGAGCCTTAAACTGATCGATACCATTTATGTGATTGATGTGATAAAAAGCCACAAGTCTAGAGGACTGAAAACGTTCAAGAGTTTCATTGGCAATGATTCTCTGCAGTGGGTTCTCGATTTCCTCTTCTACACGTTTCTTATTGAAACCACACAGTTCCACTGTTGTTTTATTCTTTTTCTGGGACTCATAATAAGGTTTGCATATTTCTAGGTATTTTGCTTTGACGTAATGTGGAGGTTTAGGTTTTTGGATGTTTATTTTCCCCTGAATCTCTTGGGTTGGACAAAAGGAGTGACAACCTCGAGAAGAGCTACAATAAGGTAAATTTAGAAGACATTACACAATATTCTGAGCTACTTAAGGGGCTCACATTTTCTCAGCAGCGCCATGTCCCAAGAGGATCAAATTTCCTTAATTACTAGTGGAAATTATTAAATAATTATTATAAAAAAATATTACATCAATACTTTTTAGGTTAGGTTATACTTCAATTGTCGCCATAGAATAGTATAATTCAAACTAACCTTACTATTATAAAAAAAAAATACTGTTGCAATGTATTCCTTTCTCACTAGAGAAAATTTAATGAAAAGGTAAATTGCAAAGACTTCTAAAATTTGGAAAATTTTCAGTCGAGTAGTTCAATCGACTTGGAGGCATGTTCGCATTTTGCCCACAGAGTATAACTAATTTGGCCTAAGCTCCGTTTTAATAACCATCATTTTCAAAAATCAATACCTTGCTTAAATCGAGGAAAATAATTTGGACAACTTTTCATATTTATTTATTATTTTAGTCCAAATATTATACTCTGTAATGCCGAAATTACTATTCAATAAATTCCAGTGTTTTTCACAGTAATATATTGAAATAATTATAGGTGCGCTTTAAATAATATGAATGAAGCTGACTTATTTAAACATACAGGTAATTTCGACTTTAAACTACTGGAAAAATTTTCATAGCGTCTTAATTTCAGCTGTTTGTGTTATTCATACTCTCTCTGATTCCTTGGCCTGGTCCCAGCGTTTTCAAAATCTCTTGCCCTAGAGATAATGCTCGCATTGTAAGAAATCTAATAAAGTCGAAATGGATACCCATTTTGGAGAAATACAAAGTGAACTTACCGATAGAATGTCCGTTCCATCCCATGAGGGATATATTTGCGCCTCAGGAAGCCGCAAAGTACCACTACAGATCTTCGCATTGGACTTGCGGCTTATGCGGTCAATCATTTCTCGATGAGAAGCAATTAGACATGCATTTCGACAATCGTCACAAGAGCCATATTAATATGGTGAGTGTGTTTCGAAAGTTTGAATATTGAGATTGAGTTGATGTTTTTTAGGCGGAAGATGCTGTGTGCCTTGCAGATTACTGTGACATCATTAGATGCGATGTGTTACTCACTCAAGATCCGAAATCGGTATATCCGGACCCTGAGAATACCGGCATTGAGATCTGGAGAGAAGCATCGTCTTATTCCAACAAAGCTTTAGTCACCTCTGGGCCTAGAGATTTAGCGAAATACAGTTCGAAAGAACCCCAAGCTGTACCTGCAAGTAAATCGACTAGTGATTATTGCCAAAAGCCTGAAGCATCAGAAGAACCAACGAGTGGTAAGCGAAAAATACTTATCGTTCCAATCTCTCACTTGACTTATTCCAGATGAGCAAAATGCTAACGAAGATGAGAAATCAATGAATTCTAGTGCTAATAACGTTTGCCAAAGCGATCTTGTCGATTCAGCTCTTCCTACACCCAACAATAAGCAACAACGACTTCTAGAACTGCAGAAATTGAAGGCCAATTGCAAGCCGGAAACTTTGCAGAAAATCAAGACTAAGTGTGAGATTTTGGTGAGGGACTGCATTGCTGGCTTGCTGATACAATTGTCCATCAAAGATTTCAAAGAAGTTGAAGGTGAGGTGAAACTAGAGGTTCTCCCAGAGTTATTTCGTGTGTTTTTTTTTATAGATGAACTTAATAGGGCGGTTTGTTGGTATCTGACATGCGACAGATATTGGGAGGATTTTCAAACTGATATCCGGAGTTTTCCTTGGGGGTTACTGTGCATGATAGTCATGGTGTTGTCTCTGGGGATTTGCATGTGCTACTATATCATATGGGTTCTTTTTGAGTAAGTATAATTATTGGAGTGATATAAAAAAATTTGCTTTATTTTCAATGTTTATGAATTTTTTTCTCAATGTGAGCTGGTTTCAACTCCTTTTCTATTGCTTCTAGAAAAGTATAGAAAGGGGTTCTTGTCCAATAAGTGCTTTGCCTGTTTTAATTCTTTTTTTTCTTTCAGTTTTGTAAAATTTTAATCTTCTTCACTCTTACAGTAAACAGACCTTTGTCCTCCGTTATTTTTTCTATAACCCCTCCCATATAAGCTCGAAAGTAAAAAGAAATCTATTTCAACTTCATTTATACTCTTTCCTTCAAATCTCTTATATATATTCTTTATTATTCTTCCATCACACATTGGTTGGAAGTATTAATAAATGTCTTATTTTGTTTTCTAATGTGAGCAGAATTTTTAAATTCTTTTTCTTTTCATTACTCCTAGAATATTATAGCAGCTCTGAATGATTCAATTTGGTAATTTTCATCCATTAAATGTTTTCCATATTTTAATTCTTTTTCTTTCAGTTTCATAAAATGTTTTTCACTTTTACTGTAAAGAAACGTTTGTCCTCCATATTTATTCTCCATCACCTTCCCATTATAAGATATAGCTTGAAAATAGAAAAAAATTCCTTTTCAACTAAAAACACACAAAAATTAAAACTCTTTCATTCAAATCTTTCCAATGCACTGCATTATATACAGGATGACACAGGGTTAAACCGTCACACTTTGAGGGTATGAGATCTTTATTTCTATAATTATCTCACCTATTTGCTACTTTTTTTGCTGCATAATATTTTCGGTTATTGAGCTTATTTGCGACTATTTAGAGACTTATTTCAATAACAGGATAATGAATTTATTAATTCCAGTGGCGTTTGACAAGGTGAAATAACTGACATCAGAACGAATCATTGGTCTCCTTTTTGATTATATGTTTATTTATTTTCTCAGATTGAGCAGTTGAAAAATACAATTTTTTTAATTTTACCGTTGTTTCGAAGAAATAAAATTAAAACTGTTCCATTGTTGCATGAACTGGGCGACAAAAAATATGGGTTTTATATTTCTTAATCCAAGAAAAGAAATTAACATAAAAGAAAATGACGAAAATGCAAATAATTATAGAAATGTGTGAAGTAGCATCCATTCATCAGATTCTAGTATGAACGCTTTGTCACTATACAGGGTTATTCACGAATATGGCTCTAAAGAATATTTTTAGGAAAGACAAGATTCAGGATTGAAATTCTATAGGTGAGCTTCAACTAAGAAGACGACTTCTCGTATATTTTTGAAGGTTCAAGTGACATCAACTTTCGTTTTTCAAATGGGAAGACCCATTTTTTATTGCATAAATAGATTCTCCATTGAATTCCGAGTCTTTTTTATTTCAAAAGTTTGAATTTTCCCGAGAAAATTCTCTTCAAATGAGGAAATACGAAAAAAGCTCAAAATTGAACTCTGTTGAAATACAGACAACTTCGAGGTTTTTTCATTAGAAATTCTCATTTTTGAGAATCTCCGAGAAGAAAAGCTTATGCTTCTTTTTCGATAGCGTCATTTTCAGAATATGATACAGGAGGTCACAAATTCTTTGTCAAAGTTGGAAGTGCCGAAACATCAAAAAATCCTTTTTTTTCAAATTGGAACCCCATTTTTTCGAAATCTTCGTCAAAAAATAATAGGAGCATACGTCTAAGACTTTTATCCCAAAATAAATATTTTTCGAGATATTCAAGAAAAACAATTTTGTCTTAAATTTTCTATCTCATTCCGAATGTGTTTTTTTACTGAAAAATTATTAGCGGTCAAGTGAATTTTTGGAAATCTCTGTTATCGAGAAAATATTTTCTTTAGTTCAGACGTTAAGTTCTTGAATTATCATCTGTAATGCGAGAGCAACAATTGGTATGAAGTTCTCAATGTGAGTAAAACATTCTCTGGAATGCAGAAAAAAATAATTTGTAATAATTTTTAATGTTTTTGAAAGAATAATTAACAGTACATGTGACAATTTCATTACTGAAAATTCAAATTTCCCTACCATGATAAAAAAGAAATTCTCCAGAATTAAGAATTTGCGGAAATAATCCTAAGCTTTAAAAAATAAAGAAAAACTGAACTCGTCTGAACTATAAGAAAATATTTTCTCGATAACAGAGAATTCCAAAAATTTCACTTGACCGCCAATTATTTTCCAGTAAAAAAACACATTCGGAATGAGATTGAAAATTGATGGCAAAATCGTTTTTCTTGAATATCTCGAAAAATATTCATTTTAGGCTGAAGGACTTCGGTCGATGGCCTTTGACTGTGGTCAATAAATGACAGTTATTATTATTATTCATTTTAGGATTGAAATCTTGGACGTATGCTATTACTTTTTGACGAAGATTTCGAAAATGCTTCGAAAAATTGATTTCCAATTTGAAAAAAACGATTTTGATGTTCCGTCTCTTCTAACTTTGACAAAGAATTTGTGACCTCATGCATGTATCATATTCTGGAAATCAAGCTATCAGAAAAAAAGCATCAGCCTCTCTTCTCGAAGATTCTCAAAAATGAGAATTTGAATGAAAAAACCTCGAAGTTGTCTGTATTTCAACAGAGTTCAATTTTGAGATTTTTTTCGTATTTCCTCATTTAAAGAGAATTTTCTCGGGAAAATTCAGACTTTCGGAATCAAAAAGACTCACAATTCAATGGAGAATCTTACCTTTAGAATTTCAATCCTGAATCTTGCGTCTTTCCCAAAAATATTCTACAGAGCCATATTCGTGAATAACCCTGTATAAATCTTTCCACAATCACAATGAATCTGATATACACCTGCCTGTAAAAGTGGATCGATTTTATTCTCGGCGCTTCCCAACATTTGAACATTTCTCCATTTCTGCGAAGAAATAAACGATTGAACCAACAGATGGCTCTGCTCTTGTAAAACGAGTTCTAACCCGACAATTCTTTCAAGCACCGATGATGTGAGCGTTTCAAGCCTAACAGACCGTTCTACACCATCTCCAGCCCATATGTCCCATAGGCACGAAGTATACACCACCCCAGATGGTCATCAGGTATACACCGAAGACTACTACTTAGCACCGGACAAAGATAACGAGTATATTTATGTAACTTATCCGCCTGACCTTAAACGGAGGTTGCTGGAAAGGTTAGTACAATGCTGCCAAATCTACCTTTACGTCTTTTTAACCTTCTATTTTTTCCTAGCTGCTACAATAGAACAACCCGCTTGTGAGGTAGAAGATAAAGTAGTGAATAGTTTCTGAATTATTAGCATTCGATTTGTGTAAAACATTCCATGGTTAGATGTTAGACATGCACATATTTCATCTTTTAGTCTAGGTAGAAAATTATAGGTGATTAATCAATTTTCGTACAACTGAACAACTTATAACCGGTAAATTGAATATCATTGAACACCTTTTAGTTACATAGGTTGATAATACAACTGATGATGTCTGATAGAACCATCAAACTTGTAGAAAAATATTTTAGTTAATGTCAGTTCGTATACTTCTTTTTCGAATTTTTAATTTTGTATTAAAATTTGTATGCTTTATGCTACTTCCCAAATTCCAGAAACAGTAGGTTATGGGTACTGTTGTTTGACTGCTTTGATCTTAAAACCCTTTCTGGTAACTTCCGAAGATTCAGTTCACACAAGATGTATTTTTCTGAAATTCAATCTATGAAAATTTTTATCTGAAGAGTTTCTAAATGTGAAAGCTAGTCGATATTATTGAAGAAAAATTAATATTTTGGTGTCGAAAGTATGGAATAATACAAATTGGACTAACTTTGAAAACATTTGTGTTTGTGCATCTGGTAAGGGAGGTTACAGTAAAATTAATTGATTTAGAACGTTAATTACAATGTTTTGAGGTATTAAAAACATAATTTCACATTTATTGTTATTTGATTCAATACTCTAAATTGTGAAAGATCATGTTTGGTGAAAGATTTTAAAATTTTGTTTGAACAATGCTATAAGGTCTAGTAAAAAAAATTCATTACTTTTGCTTGAAAAACAAGGCTTTAATTTCCATAGTCCGATTTAATATGCTCCGTTATACAGAGTTATTCACAAATATGGATGGCTCTGTAGAATATTTTTTAGGAAAGACGCAGGATTCAGGATTGAAGTTCTAAAGGTGAGCTTCAAGTAAGAAGACGACTTCTCGTATATTTTTTGAAGGATCTAGTGACATCAACTTTCGTTTTTCAAATGGGAAGAACCATTTTTCATTGCATATATCGATTCTCCATTGAATTCTGAGTCTTTTTGATTCCGGAAGTTTGAATTTTCACAAGGAAATTCTCTTCAAATGAGGAAATACGAAAAAAAAATCTCAAAATTGAACTCTGTTGGAATACAGACAACTTCGAGGTTTTTTCATTAAAAATTCTCATTCAATTTTGATATTTTTTTCGTAATTCCTCAATTAAAGAGAATTTTCTCGGGAAAATCCAAACTTTTGGAATAAAAAAGACTCAGAATTCAATGAAGAATCTATTTATGCAGTGAAAAATGGGTCTTCCCATTTGGAAAACGAAAGTTGATGTCACTTCCGGAAAAACCGGAAGTCCTAGAACCTTAAAAAAATACACGAGAAGCTCACCTGAATCTTGAGTCTTTCCTAAAATAATTTTATAGAGCCATATTCGTGAATAACCTTGTGTTGGATAACTTGTTGCATTTCTCACTATTGGTAAAAAAAATTGAGACAGTTATTTTTCACCCCTGTTGAAGCGAATTTTTTTGCATCAAAATTGTTCGCCATGGACATAAAAAGATTGTGATCACTTGGTGCCAGGTCTGTACTATTAGGTGGAATCTTAACTTGGCCACATTTTCCGCCATTTTTGAGATAAATAATGGATTTCTTCGTACGAAACCTTATATAAATTAAAATGAATATGGCAAAACAAAAAACCAACCTCAAAACCAATTAACGTTTGAATTCAGTGCACAATTAAGCTACTGCCTGAACTATTGTAACAGTCTGTGTTGTTTCTTCATAGAATCTACTGGACTTATGTAAACTAGCCTTAAGATTTGTTTTGAGAACAATGGAATGAAGATATTAAGATTGTAACTTCTCGAAAAACGTTTAGCGAATACTGAATTTGAAATAATCAGAGGACCATAAAGAAATCAAAGTGGAGTTAAATATTTTTTGCAAATACTCTGAAGATATCGCCTTAAACTTCAACCCTTCCGAATTCAAAACGAAAAAAAAAAATCATGGAGAATTAAATTCCAAACAACAATGTCAAGTTCAAACTCTATATTCATAATATTCAAATAAACTGAACAACTCAATTTCCTATCAAAATAAACTCTTTTCCTTCGATATCCACCCCTCAAATCAAAGCTAATGTCGTGAATAAAGCCTGTGAGATAATTTCCTTTTGTAACAAAACAAGTATGCAAAAATGTGAATAAAAATTTATTGAATAAATCGCAGTTTTTATATAAACACTGAACGAAACTTTTCGAGAACGAAATAACTTTAGCTTTCCTTTCTGAAACGAAAAAAATCCCCCGTTTCTATGTTCGATGGACGCTCGCCTGAAATCCCTAAAAATATCACTGTTACCACTCAGTCGCAAGCACACATGAAAGGCCGAGGCGTGATTATAGGAAGAGTTCGGAAGGAAAAATCTAGCGTCTACCGGTGAGGTCAAGAGGAAAACGTGATATCAACGGGATAAAAACACGTGTTAATTTGGGCCCATTCACACTTGGAGGAAAGAAACAAGGAGGAAAAAGGGATTCTACGTTGAGGCAGGTCGAGGAGATGGTTTAAGGGTAATTAAATAAATTTTGTTCAAGGGATTCGTTAAGGTACTCAAGTACGCACCACTATCATACAATGAAGGAATAATTATCTTGGAAAATTCCTGAAAATACCAGATTTTAGTCATAACGCCTTCGATACGACCCCCTATCTCTGGCGCCTACGCCCCTGTTACGCGAGTTCTCCTCCAGTCGTCTCTTGTGCTCTTCCATTCTTGTAAGACGTTGCTGCTGCTTTACGGAGATCTGCAACACAAAAAAAACGACGGTCAGAATTGCTTTTGACAGTAATCGAGTGCATCTTTTGACTGATATGTCTGAATAACTTTTGACAGTGACAGATGGTTTCATTGTGTTTACGATATTTAGGGCCAGTTTCATAATGAGTTTTAAAGTCCCTTTAATTTTAAAGCTCCTTTGAGTTCAATATTTCGGTTTCATAACACATTTATCTTTCTTAAAACCACTTCATATTTAAAGGCCCAATTTCGGGACTTTAGCAGCTAAAGTATCCTTTAGCCCTGAATTCCTAACCTCTCGCGTCCAAACTGTCAACTCAATTGAGGTTATTTATGTTGTTTTATTTTGAAATACACTTTCACAAGTGGAATGAGAATACGAAAATGAGAGTATGGAAACGTAGATTTCCAATTTCGAAATGAGACTACAATTAGACACCATACGGCTCGTTGTGGTTGCAACTGCAGTCTTTTAATTGTTATCAATGACATGTTTCCTATCAATAATTTCGAAAAGGAATCACGTGATAATTAAAAAACTTTTGCTGATGCAGTCAATGGGAAACATGTTAAAAATTCAATCATAACAGGTTATTTTGCTATATTAAGCTGATGTAATTGGTGAAAATAAATGCTTATTCAAAGATTATGTTTATTCAATTTTTTTTCCTATTTCGATTTCTAAATCTAATGATGTTAATCTGAGGCAATGCTCCCTTTTGTCAGCCGCAATCATCAATTCCATTTTTTTTTGTAATATTCAGTTTGGGATTGGTATTTTCCACGAAATTTCATTCACTTTTATAAAATCACAAAGGAGGTCATGGTATCGTTTTCAGGAGTTGGTGCACCTAATGAAAAATCTGTGAGCACACAGAAAATATCGTTAATGGCAAAACGACGTTGAAAATATCGTTAATGGCAAAACGACGTTGCCAGTTTGTTTCTTTGTTTACATATCGTTCGAAATCGAAATATTGCAAATAACCAGAAAAGGAATCCTTTCTATCAATTCATATAAACGTTAATTATTTTCGTCCATCACATCTTTTCCAAATCATTCATTTTCTGAATAAATTCACATTCTGAGCAATACGTAATTCCCAAGAATGTAGAAATGGCAACATAGGGTTGACTTGGAACATAAAAATATGTTGACAAGCGTCATAACCTCCATTTTCGTTCGATACAGAGTGGAATGTGTCAAATTTCCAAGGCCAGAGCTGTTTGAGTGACAGTTGAGCAACTGTCAATAAATTTAAGGGATCCTTTACTTTAAGGGATGTTGGTGCAAATGTTTGCTTCAACATTCTTAAAATTAAAGTGACATTTCGATGGTTTGAACTAACCTCAAATTAAAGCCCTCCTTAGGATGGGATTCTAACCTAAAATAATTGGTTAAACTCATAAACCAGCTTTTTTATCTACACACATAAAAACTCTCACTTCGAAACTCAACAGAAGATTGATTTCACAGTTACAGTACTTTTCCTGTTATAAAATGCTTTTTTTTTAATCGTCCCTCATTACATTGACTTCCCGCTCGACTAAATGCAACTGTAAAGGGTCTTATCAAGCTTTTGAAAAGTGGAACATGCTTCAGGAATATTTTTCCCATCATTAAGAGAGTATTTTCATTTTAAAGATAAAAATCTTGTCGACCTGAGTAATTATTTCGAGTGGAGAGAGTACTTACTTCTTCTGGAGAAAGAGGCTGCCAATATATACAGGGCATCGCTTTAGTTCTCTGGAACAGATCGTCCATGAGTTTCTGAGGCACCGATTCTTCCAGTTTTCTCTGTTTTCGCGCAATAAAATCTGAAAAAAAAAAAAAAAATTAAAAACTGAAAAATTCGAATTGTGCAAAAATTCTTACCTTCAAGAGGCGTGGGGGACCTTTTATCACTGTGCCTCCTCCTTCTGTCTCTACTTCGTGAACGGTTCCGTTCCTTATTATTGCCCTCCTTTCCAATGTCCCATTCTCTTGTAAGCGCTGGTTTCGTCCTCTCTCTTTCTCTTTCTCTCTCGCTCTCTTTCCTCTTCCTTTCTCCGTTTCTTTGGTCGTGCACTACGGGCGCCTGAAATCGATACATTTATTTTACATCAAGTTATGAGATGTTTTCATTGTTCGCTTACCGTGTTCTCCTTCTGGGGAGTTTTAGCCCTAGGGGGCGTAACTTGCACCGGTTGGGGTGGGGGTTGCACTGGTGGATTTTTCTCCTTCTCCATCTGTTCTTCTGTGGCGTATTCGATGATGAGCTTCTTTCCGTTACCGACAGGCCAGTTCACTCCGTGCAAGGCATTCCTTGTAGCTTCTGCTTCTCTGAAAAAAAAAAGACAAGATTTGAGACAACGGTAAAACACAATGAAAGGAATGCAAAAAAGCTGTGTAATCTTAAATTGTTGAATGAGTGTTCAGTCGATGCCCTTCATGGAAAAAATTTGTAAGGAGAACGTATTTCCTGCGTATAAATGTGATATTGCAATAAAAAAGATGGGTTTACAATTGAAATTGAATTTTGACACAAATCAAATAGAAGAAAATAACTTTTAAACAGAACTGTAAAAAATAATATTGAAAAGCAGAAAACCATCAAGCCAAAACAAAAGACAATAATGAAAAAATAACAGTACTAAAAAAAAAACAGAAAAAATACCCAATAAAGGTAGAATAATTTTTCAGATGACAAAAAAAATAAGAAGCTACTCTTGCTGAAGAGAAATGTTGCTCTACCATTTCTACCCTTGAGAGAACGTTGAAAAATTCAACAGAGCTTCATTCCAACATTAATAACTTGTAAATTTTTGTTTCAAAATTCCCAATTTTCTTATTTCTATCAGGAGACATACCAATGCTTCTCCTTGACTCCTTGGTTATTTAAAAATTTATTTGAGGAGAGGAGAGAAGAATATGTTATAGAAAACTTTAGATCCTATGAATATCTGTTATATTTTTCGACCAATTCTTTGTTAATTTGCAGAATTAAGGAACGTCAGAGAAAGTTATCAAAAAGTTACACATTCATCCAATTCAGATCATTTATACAGGGTTATTAACGAATATGGCTCTATAAAATATTTTTAGGAAAGACACAAAATTCAGGATTGAAATTCTAAATGTGAGCTTCAAGTAAAAAGACGACTTCTTGTATATTTTTTAAGGTTCTAGGACTTCCGGTTTTTCCGGAAGTGAATCAACATTCGTTTTTCAAATGGAAAGACCTATTTTTCATTGCATTAATAGATTCTTTATTGAATTCTGAGTCTTTTTTATTCCAAAAGTTTGAATTTTCCCGAGAAAATTCTCTTTAAATAAGGAAATCTCGAAATTGAACTTTGTTGAAATACAGACAACTTCTAGGTTTTTTTATTAAACACTCTCATTTTTGAGAATCTGCGGGAAGAAAATCTGATACTTTTTTTCCGATAGCGTGATTTTCAGAATATTATACAGGGGGGTCACAAATTCTTTGTCAAAGTTAGAAGTGACGAAACATCAAAAAATCTTTTTTTTTTTAAATTGGAACCCCATTTTTTCTAAGCATTTTCGAAATCTTCGTCAAAAAATAATAGGAACATACGTCCAAGACTTTTATCCCAAAATGAATATTTTTCGAGATATTCGGGAAAAACGATTTTGTCTTCAATATTCGATCTCATTTCGAATGTGTTTTTTTACTGGAGAATAATTAGCGTTCAAGTGAAATTGGAAATCTCTGTTATCAGGAAAATATTTACTATAGTTCAGACGAGTAAAGTTCTTGAATTATCATCTGTAATGCGAGAGCAACAATTGGTTTAAAGTTCTCAATGTGAGTACCAATGAAGTCAACGTGAAAAATTCTCAGGAATGAAGTAAACAATAATTTGTAATGATTTTTTAAACTTTTGAAAGAATAATTAACAGAACATGTAACAATTTCATTACTGAAAATTCAAATTTCCCTACCATGACAAAAAAAAAAATCTCCAGGATTAAGAATTTGCGGAAATTATCCTAAGCTTCAGAAAATGAAGAAAAACTGAACTCGTCTAAACTACAAAAAATATTTTAATGATAACAGAGATTTCCAAAAATTTCACTTGACCACTAATTATTTTCCAGTAGAAAAACACATTCGGAATGAGATTGAAAATTGAAGACAAAATCGTTTTACCTGAACATCTTGAAAAATATTTATTTTGAGATAAAAGTCTTGGACGTATGCTCCTATTATTGTTTGACTAAGATTTCGGATATGCTTCGAAAAATGGGCTTTCAATTCGAAAAAAAAGATTTTTTGATGTTTCGTCACTTCTAACATTGACAAAGAATTTGTGACCTCCTGTATCATATTCTGAAAATCACGCTATCGGAAAAGAAGCATCATCCTTTCTTTTCGCAGATTCTCAAAATTGAGAATTTTTAATGAAAAAACCTCATAGGTGTCTGTATTTTAGAGTTCAATTTTGAGATTTTTTTTCGTATTTCCTCATTTAAGCAGGATTTCCTCAGGAAAATTCAAACTTTCGAAACCAAAAAGACTCAGATTCATGCAATAAAAAATGGGTCTTCCATTTGAAAAACGAAGGTTGATGTCACATCCGAAAAAAACCGAAAAACCTAGAACCTTCAAAAAATATATGAGAAATCGTTTTCTTACTTGAAACTCACCTTAAGAATTTCAATCCTGAATCTTGTGTCTCTCCCAAAAATATTCTATAGAGCCATATTCGTGAATAACCCTGTATTATTAATTTCGACTCCCAACTTGCACTTTACTACAAAAACTTAAAAACTGTTGAATTCTAATATTGTTATATTTTTTTTTTTCCTAAAAATTCCTAAAATAATTTAAATACTATGTAGACTGAAGGACTTAGGTCGATGGCCATTTGATGTCAATAAAGTACTGTTATCTATCTATCTATCTAATTTCGACATCATCAACGTGAACTATTAAAAAACCACATAAATACTTACTCTATCGAATCATACCAAACGTAGCACTTCGATTTGATCCGGTCCGTCCAAAAGCCCCCTTCCTTGATGGTCCCCGTCCTCTCTAGAAGTTCCTTGAGCTGTTTCAGTGTGAACGGTCTGACCAGATTAGAAATGTACAAAATGGGGGACACAGGCTCCTTGGCAGGACTTGGCGGAGGCTTCAATTTACTTGCCCCATCCTCAACTATGCTGATCTTCCTGTTGATGGCTATCAAGTTTGTACTTTCGTCTGAAGAAGCTGTTGAAACCTGTTTTAGATACTCTGGTTTCTCCACTTCATCGCTGCTTGTATCCATGGATTTTACTCGTTCTTTGACCACTTTAGGCTGGTATATGGCTTCGAGTTTAACTTCGGTTTCTTCAGCCAGCTTCAAATCCGAAGTTAGCGTCTTAAAATCTTCGATATCTAACCGGTGTAAGTCTTGAAGAGACATTTTGAGACACCCGTGCATCTCAGGGTCCCACTTAATTTTTTTAGCAGGAAGGTTTTCCTGTACCTCATTGAGTTTTTCGATTGAATCAAAGAAGCTCTCTCTTCTTAATTTGATCTTCAAAGGAGTCTTTTTAGCTGAAAGATACATTCAAATATATAAAAACTAATCAATACCAATGTATTTCTCACTCACCTTTAAATCTTGATGACTCTTTCAAATAACTTTCATTCTCTTCGTCTGACTTTGACTCACGAATTTCTCCTTCCTCTGCTTGATCATCCTCAGCTTCAATATTATTTTTCGAATGTTCAGTTTCAACTTTTTCAACACTTTCACCGTTCACATCATCACTCTTTTCAATTTCGGCTGTACATTTCTCATCACTTTCCACACAATTCTTTTCAGTTATCACTTCACTTTTATCCAAGGATTCCTCATTTTTTTCGTGTTTTTCCGAATTATCAACAGATGGTTTATCATCTGTGCACTCTTCACTTGTAACCTCTGAACGAACATTTTGGTTTTCAGATATTTCATCATTTACAGAAATAGTTACATCAGGAATAACCTCATTTTTAATAGCTTCATCTGGACTGCTGGTGGTGACACTGTTCATTTGAATTTCAGAATTCTCCTCAAGTTGTGAGTTACTTATACCTTTAGACTTACCTTTTTCAGCGTCAAGTTCATCTTTCTTTGGTTCTTCGTTACCTGTAGATTCAACGCGAGGTGGGGTATGGCCCCCTTTATCATCTTCATTTTTAGGTTCTTCCTCGAATGATGTTTCAGCAGCAATTTCATTTGTGCTTTTTTCAAGCGAAAGTGAGGTTACATCTTCCGGTTTATCTGAGCTATTATCATTAATGCTATCATTTACATTAGAAGTTGTGCATTCTTCTGGTTCTACTGAAGGCGATTTACGTCGGCGAGAACTTCTGGTAGATTTACGTGTTTCGGTTTTGGCTTCTGGTGTTGACTTCGAACTGGTCCTACTGCTTTTACGCCGCATCTACAAGACAAATGAATTAATTCACAAATCAAACAAGCACGCCATTAGGGCGGCTTGGATAAGAATAGAGTTTAATATAAATATTTACTTTGTTGTCCCAGAAATACCATAAATATACGGATCCAAAACTTCCTTGTGTCTGCTTCAACTAATGTTTGTATCGGAATAAGTAAAATTTCAACAGAAAAATACTTTTCTCCACTTCATCAAACCGATTCAGGCAGGACTCTTTTGATTACGAAGCATAGAACGCATCATCATAGAATAGCATACAAGTTCTTCTATAAAAATAAGTCATTGTATATTGTATCCTGTGTTTTCTCTTTTCTCGGATAATTACTTATTAATTATACTTTCTTTCCTTCGGATTTGGAATGTCCATATTGATTTTATTGATCATTCTGTAATTCTTTTTCAAAAATCAAACATTTGATAATAAGACCACAAATAGAAGAAGAATGTTGTATAGAAAACAATTTGAAGTAAATCCAAATCATCAAATTTATTTCTGATTTCTAATAAAAATAAGATATATTTATTTTACCAAAAATATATATTTTCCAATTAAAATACATTTTGGTTATACTGTTCAATTTCATAAGAGATTTATAATTGATTCCGTACAATTCTTACCATTTATTGTTTATGGTGATATCAGCGTAATGTGGTGACGTTTTCGTTTAAAAATTCGATTATTGAAAAGTTAGTATCTTAAATAAATAAGGGAATAATCTCAAATGGTTGATAAAAACTGAGAATCTGTATTCTCTGTAGCGATCAAGATGTTGGGAAGAAAGACATTTGCCTTATTTTGCTTTTTATACTTATTTTTGGGCATTAGCGGCTTTTATCTGCCAGACTTGCCCCTGTGAATTTTTGTAAAAAATCGGATGAAATGAACAATTGTAAGGTGAGTAGTACAAACGACGGTTTTGTGTACCTTCTTTTATCAACCTGTTTCTTAATGTTCTAGTCGGAGGTGCTCTTATATGTAAATCGACTGAACACTGAGGAAATGGTGATGCCCTACGAATACAATTACTTCGATTTCTGTCAAGCTGTTGGTGATGTTTCAAATCCGACAGAAAACTTGGGTCAAGTTGTTTTCGGCGAAAGAATAAAAGCGTCTCCCTACAAAATCAGTTTCATGGAAAACGTAACTTGTGTTGAAGTATGTACGAAACATTATAATCCGGGAGATCCAAACGCAGAATACGCATTGAAAACTTTGAGGAACGGCATAATATTCAATTATCAACACCATTGGATTGTTGATAATATGCCGGTGACCAACTGTAGATTAGATAGTGACTTGAAGAGTCAAGTGTGTACCACGGGTTTTCCTATGGGATGCTATGTACGAAACGGGAGAAATACTTGCCCGATGAAGTTGGACAGAGCCGATGCGTATTATATAAATAATCATGTAGATCTCACGATTACGTTTCATTCTGGTGATAAGGAAGAATGGGGTACTAAGTTTCAAGAGAATGGTGGAAGAATTATTTCGGTTAAAGTTACACCAAGAAGTATTAATCATGGCAGGTAATTAAAATTGTTTTGATTCAACCTGGCACTAACATTTTGTTGATAACTGTTGAATTTTTCATTTCTTTGAAATATCTTGAGGAATAACCTTGAATTCATGATACTAAACCTAACCTCAACTTGTTGTTAAGTTGTCATTTTCATATAGGAATATGATTTGAGCAAAATTGTTTCTAGTGGAAAAGACTGTAGTCAGGGTGCCGATTTGATGGAAGTACCACTTAAAGTTCCGCAGAGCGGATTGGACATAAAATATACGTATTCAGTGACTTTTGTTCGTAATGACGATGTTAAATGGTCATCTAGATGGGACTACATTTTGGAATCCATGCCTAACATGAACATCCAGTGGTTTAGCATCCTAAATTCGCTCGTTATTGTTCTATTTTTGTCGGGAATGGTAGCAATGATACTATTGAGGACCCTACACAAAGACATAGCGAGATATAATCAAATCGACAGTGGAGAAGATGCTCAAGTAAGTAAAAATCACGTTTTCGAAAACTTTTTTTATCTCCTGTAATTTCACTCCGAACATTTGTTCCCGCAGGAAGAGTTTGGATGGAAACTTGTCCACGGAGATGTCTTCAGGCCCCCGAGAAAAGGGATGCTTCTTTCGGTGTTGCTCGGAGCGGGGGTACAAGTGTTTTGCATGACTCTGGTGACCCTGGCTTTCGCCTGTCTCGGGTTCTTGAGTCCCGCCAACAGAGGGGCCCTGATGTCTTGCGCCATGATCTTGTACGTCCTTTTGGGGTCTCCTGCTGGGTATACTTCGGCGAGGATCTACAAGAGCTTCGGGGGCGAGAAGTGGAAGTCTAACGTTTTACTCACTTCGATGCTGTGCTCTGGGTATGTTTATTTGTTTAGTTCGTCGAATACTTTTTTGATAATGATCTACCTAAATAAGCTTCTTCTGAAAAGAAATTGCAAGATTGAACAAGTGGGAATACCGAAGAATATGAAGAAAAAATAAGTGAAAGATTTCAGAACAAAGACTTTCATGAATTTGTAAATCTAAAATGGCAAAATGCAAAATCGGAAATTAATATAGCGTATTCTCAAAATTAAACTCTTATGTCAAACTAGAAAAATTAAACATGATTGATGAATTATCTATAATTAAAGAGCTTGAAAGACTCTGTATCACAATGTCTTCCTCAATTTTATTTGGGAGTAATGAAATAAAATCAAAGACTAGAAATGAAAATATAATATAAAGCTTCAGCCATGATTTTACATTCATCGATAGATGAATAGGCTACACGTGTCCCATTTTTTTTTTTTTGTTGAGACTGCACTGTATAATTTTTGAAGGTTCTAGGACTTCCGTTTTTCAAATGGGAAGATCCATTTTTTATTGCATAAACATATTCTCCATTGAATTCTGAGTCTTTTTGATTCCAGAAGTTTGATTTCCTGAGAAAATTATCTTTAAATGAGGAAATACCAAAAAAAAATCTCAAAATTTAACTCTGTTGAAATACAGACAACTTCTAGGTTTTTTCATTAGAAATTCTCATTTTTGAGAATCTCCGAGAAGAATGCTTCTTCTCCGATAGCGTGATTTTTAGAATTTGATACAGGAGGTCACAAATTCTTTGTCAAAGTTAGAAGTTACGAAACATCAAAAAATGGTTTTTTTCACATTGGAACCCCATTTTTTCGAAGCATTCTCGAAATCTTCGTCAAAAAATAATAGGAGCATAGGTTCAAGACTTTTGTCCAAAAATGAATATATAGTTCAGTTCTTCTCTTTTTTTTTGAAGCTTTGGATAATTTCCGCAAATTCTTGATTCTGGAGAATTCCATTTTTGTCATGGTGGGGAAATTTGAATTTTCAGTAATGAAATTGTTACATGTTCTGTTAATTATTTTTTCAAAAGCATTAAAAATTATTTCAAGTTATTTTTTCTGCATTCCTGAGAATTTTTTACGTTGACTTCACTAATACTCACATTGAGAACTTTAAACCAATTGTTGCTCTCGCATTACAGATGATAATTCAAGAACTTAACTCGTCTGAACTATAGAAAATATTTTCTCGATAAAAGAGATTTCCAAAAATTTCACTTGACCGCTAATTATTTTTCGTTAAAAAATCACATTCGGAATGAGATTGAAAATTGAAGACAAAATCGTTTTTCCTGAATATCTCGAAATATATTCATTTTGGGATAAAAGTCTTGGACGTATGCCCCTTTTATTTTTTGATGAATATTTCGAAAATGCTTCGAAAAAATGGGGTTCCAATTTGAAAAAAGCGATTTTTTGATGTTCCGTCACTCTAATTTTTTGACAAAGAATTTGTGACCTCCTGTATCATATTCTGAAAATCACTCTATCGGAAAAGAAGCATCAGCCTTTCTTCTCATAGATTCTTAAAAATGAGAATTTCTAATGAAAAAACCTCGAAGTTGTCTGTATTTCAACAGAGTTCAAATTTTGAGATATTTTTCGTATTTCCTCATTCAAAGAGAATTCAAACTTTCGGAATCAAAAAGACTCAGAATTCAATGGAGAATCTATTTATTCAATAAAAAATGGGTCTTCCCATTTGAAAAACGAAAGTTGATGTCACTTCCGGAAAAACCGTAAGTCCTAGAACCTTAAAAAAACATACAAGAAGTCGTCTTCTTACTTGAAGCTCAACTTTAGAATTTTAATCCTGAATCTTGTGTCTGTCCTAAAAATATTCTATAGAGCCATATTCGTGAAAAACCTTGTATATTAAAGACAGTTTTCATTTTTGCACCATTTTATACAGTGCCTGAGAAATAATTACATCTCATAAAAGTGAACATTTTCGTTCTCTCCCTGTATTTCAGGAATAGAAGAAGTTGGAATATTTCTGTTTGTGGATTTAAAAGTTTTACAAAAAAATCGACACAGGGTCGCAAAAACCGCATGTCTCTATCTTCAATAATAGCTGAGATATAGTGCAGTCTCACCCAATTTGGGACACAGTGTACAATGAATTTCAATACGTCAATATCGTGAAAATAAATCAATCTGGCAACAAAGCTTATGATGACATCCGGTTTGATGATTTTCCATTATGTCCCATAAAGTATGTATCTTTCTCTATTTCAGTATCGTAATGAGTTCATTAAAGTACTAAAAGTAGTGCTAAAATGAACTCATTACAACATTGTTTTCAGTTATATTTTTCGTCTCTCGATTTTCAAATCAAATCAATTCAAATTCTGTAATCTGTCAAATTTCTTAAGTCATTCCAACTGCTACAATACAAAAGTCACTAATCTGAATTTTCATTTGAATTTTTAGAGTATTTCATATAACTTTACTGAAATAGAGAAAAGATCGTCTAAAACTCGTGGCAGAAGAGAATTCCGCATTTGTGTTGGAATAAGAGCCCATTCTTCAAGTTGACTTAGAATATAATTTTTCCTGTTCATGCTGATGCCTAATCTCGACTTATTAGTCAAATTCGAAGGGTGATTTGTAGTATTTTATGAACTGGTTTTCAGCATTGTTTTCGGCCTGTTTTTCGTCATGAATTTGGTCCTGTGGAGTAAGGGAAGCTCTGCCGCCATTCCCTTCAGCACTTTGGTAGGATTGCTGTCCATGTGGCTGTTGGTTTCTGTTCCTCTCACGTTTGTGGGAGCTTTCTTCGGCTTCAGAAAGAGGGTAAGTGCGAATTTTTGTGAATTTACACAGGGTGATCCACGGTTGATGGTATGTTGGACGTTTACCGAGAACGGAAAGCAAGAATTCATTAAAAATTTGGTTTCTTGAACAAGAACAGATGCTCTATGGCGGCCTACGATATTTAACAGGTCAGAATGTTGCTGTAAAACGCGACGTTGCCGGAACAACCACATGGGGTTGTACCAGGCTCAGAGTGTTATGACTTTGCACTTGCAGTTATGTTTTGAAGCGTAACATGTGTTAGTTCGCATCAGAAAGTAAAATAATTTTCATTCTGATTGTAATCTTGTGGTTCTCAATACAACAGCCACCTCCTCATGGTGAGTTCTGGATTATTTGCGATAAAATATTAAGAAATTATCCGCAGATAAACGAAATGCTGTTTTGTTCTCCTCCCTACAGTTCTTCATTTAATTGTGAATTGAAATAAATTCGAAATTGTATCAAAAACAATGCGAATTTCACAATAAAACCGTATACTTTCTATATCTACGCGTGCCACTAGACACGCTGATGGTAACAACGGCAACGTCTAACCTTCCGCCCTGTTATATTTAGTAGGCCGTGAGTGGGTGAATGAACATCAAAAGAGGAAAAAAAAAGTCACAAATATACCTGTCATCTAATAACCATTGAAATTAGAAATGGGTACGTTTACTTCGTCTCTAAATACGACTTCGATTCTCAAATTACTCAAGATCTTAAACCCCGATGATATTTTCGGAAATGCCCTCTCAAAATTCATATTGCAGAACTGAACAAAGTCATTTTCTTTAACGTTGGAAAGGAAGTTGAAATTTGTCTTGTCTTTGAAATGACAACAAAAGTCGGAAAATCGATCCGATCTTGTTTGTCCAAATCGGTGTAAACATTATTATGATGGACAACTAATTTTTGTCTCCATTCCTCACGATCAGTTCTTTTCGGAGTAACTGAAGACGCCATGTAACTCTGTCGATTTGGGGAAATTGAAGGAAATGCATCATCAGTTAATTTAGGAATTTTTCGGGATATATTAATAATTGAACCCTCGGCGGTTGGATAAGAGTTATTTCTCAAAATATGGGAATCTACAAAATATTTCATACAAACTACACTGCCATCGTTGACTTTAAAACTACTTTCTTTATGAATTGCGTTAAGCCATTTTCTTCTCCTCGCGGGATCTTTCAGAAATCTAAATACCAAAACTTTCTGATTAGTAATTTTATATAGTTCCTTTTGCAATCAGGCGCGAGACATAGTACTTAAATCGAAGATTTCCAAATGAAATTTTAATCAATATTAAAATGAGAAACCTTCCTGTTGATAATCCTTCCAGATATGAACACTAAAAGTCGAAAAATTCAATCACAAACCGGATACACACAGTTCTTGCAACTTATTTTCACTTTATTTACTGATTGAAAAACCGATCACACGAACACGAAATAACACAAACCTTTTTACACGTTTCCCGGTCGAATTTCTGATGCAACCTATCACATGTTACGCTTCAAAACTGAACTGCAAGTGCAAAGTCGTAACACTCTGAGCCTGGTACAACCCCATGTGGTTGTTCCGGCAACGTCGCGTTTTAAAGCAACATTCTGGACTGTTAAATGTCGTAGGGCGCGATAATGCTTCTGTCCTTGTCCGAGAAACCAAATTTTCAATGAATTCTTGCTTTCTGTTCTCTGTAAACGTCTTACCTACCATCGACCTTGGATGATCATGTGTATCTTCTTTCATGACAGGTTCTTACAATGACTTTTTTCAGCCTCTGGAGCACCCAGTGAGGACAAACCAAATACCGAGGTTGATTCCGGAACAATCGGTCTACACCCAACCTCTTCCAGGCATCGTAATGGGAGGCATCCTGCCTTTCGGCTGCATATTCATCCAGCTGTTCTTCATAATGAACTCGATATGGTCCTGGCACATGTATTACATGTTTGGGTTCCTGTTCCTGGTTTTCATAATACTCGTGATAACTTGCGCGGAAACAACCATCCTCCTGTGTTATTTCCACCTCTGCGCAGAGGACTACCATTGGTGGTGGAGGTCGTACCTCACCTCAGGCTTCACAGCTGTTTACCTCTTCCTCTACTGTTGCCATTATTTCTTCAGCAAGTTGCAGATCGAGGACTTAGCTTCTGCGTTTCTCTATTTCGGGTACACGTTGATAATGGTGTTCCTCTTCAACTTATTGACTGGTACAATCGGGTTCTTCGCGTGTTTCTGGTTCATAAGGAAGATTTACAGTGTGGTTAAAGTGGACTGAGCGAGTCTTTCGTTTGTATTTTAGGGTTTTCTCAAGATATTTCGAATTGAGCTGGAGGAGGCGTTTATTATTCCATATTTTTATCAACAAAAAGGTTCGTTTCAGTTTGGAAGGATCTGTTCATGTTTTAGAGGCTGTAATGAAATGTTAACTGATTAAAATTAAACAGTGAAAACTATTTAACTTTGTTAATGTGTTCAGATCATAGCAAAGGAATGTTTTTAAGACATCTAGGTTTAAATGCAGACACTTAATCTTCAAACTTGAATTGAATGAATGGTTTAGTTCATCGAGAATACTCCGTGGTTTAAATAAATCTCATTGTATAACCACACATTTTTTTTTTCACTGCACAAGCGGAACAAATTCGCAACGATTGAGACTTTCGAGTTTGATTCTCGTGTTGATACTGAGCTCTTTAACCAAAAATTGTTTCCTTAAAATACCTACTGACTTCTTGGATAAATTATCATAGTTATGTGCAATCAGAATTAAGTTTACGTTTTCACTTTGGAAATTTTTTTTTCGTAGGGTATGATAGCAGAGCAAAGATTTATATATATTTATGTAATTAAGGATACTTCAAATAAATTGTCTACTTAAAAAGAATATTTTTTCTTTGTTTGAGTGTAATGTTAATGTGAAGTCTTCCCACTAAATATAATGTGTATTTTATTTTGTTAGATCACGTCTGTTATTATGAGGCTGTAAATATACTTTCGCATCGGAATTTGGATTTTATTTTTGTTTGTTTGTCGTCGACGAAAATGCAGTGTTTTTCTAAAAAATGCGGATGATTTTATTTCCCCATGCTTTTAAATCGGAATTGCGCACGCGTCAACAATGTCATACGTGCACTTTGTTGCCATATTGTGCAATAGAATCGGATGTCTGAATTTTGTAGTCTTGAGAGTCTAGAATTTTCTTCACTTTTTACAGATAACTTGCTTTATCATTTTCTCTTCATTTACTATTTACAGTTTGAAGTAATTTTCCATGTAAATTTATAAGACAATATTCTGAAATTAAATTCATAATTGAATCAATTACTTTTATTTCCTTTCAAAGAAAGTATGTTGAAAAAATTGTACTACTCACAGGCGAAATTGTGCCGTTGTAATGTTCACGAATATTCCGCTAATTCACCGAAAAACTAAACAAATCAGAAAAAAACTACCCAAGCACATTCTTTTTTTTATGAAAACTGTTTTATATGATTTTTATCGGTCAGATTTTAATCTCTATAGAGAAAATAAAAATCAGTAGATTGTTGGAATATCACCATATCTGGCAACAGTGTGTGTGAAGTTGGCACATCACTTTTGGATTTCCGAAAAAAATTTTTCTGTGCCGGTTTTTTGTGAATCTCAACACTTATGCTTTCGAAATCTCATGCTTCTCGCATTCTTGTTGGAATAGGAGCCCATTCTGCAACTTGTTTCAGAATTTTCTATTAGGCCACAAATTTTTCCATTCATTTGTGAGAAAAAAAAACGAAAATGCTGGGCTATCTTTTTTTTAATTTCGATTTTTCGGGAAAATAAGACAGACTTTCGGAAAAATTCGATGGCACAACTCAGTACATGTGTAGCAAACATTTTTTTATTTATTGGAAAGAGCTGGACTGACCAATTTTTTCCGTTTTTGAAATATTCTGAGAGCCCAGAGAACCACATGGAATTAAGGAAAAAATTCAACGGCACAAAACATAACAAACCTATAAAAAAACTTTCAAGAAATGGTAAATCGAATGAATTGAGAGCATGATGACCAGCGAATTAAAAACAAATCTGATTAAATAATTCCGAAGAATATTCAAGCTTACTTCTCCCCCCAAACTTGAAGTTGTTATCGTATTTATCAGATTCAGTTCTCCAGAATCGTCACAGCTATTGAAAGTTCTTTCGTCACACTCGTGATAATGAGAGTTATCTCGTTCAGCTGTTATTATCCGAAAACAAAGAGTCCAACTCATTTCCAGCATTTAACTTAGTGCCCCGGTGATTTTTTGTGCTTCCACAATGTGGCAAAAACTTGTCAAATTTGAACTTTCTAGGTTAGTGATCTATCAGAAATTCATAACCTAAAAGCGGAATCAAACTTTTCGGACATATTTTGGAATTTGTTGGATCTTTCTTCACTGTTTTGATACCAATTTTTTTATCAAGGGTATTAATTCAAGAAAATACTGGAGGTACCATTGTACCGCCATATGATACCATTACAAAAATTAAATCAGTAGCCCAGTAGCGTAACCAAAGTAGACAAGAAGTTTGTTTCTACAGTGGCGTAACATTGAGTCGGCCGATTGGGACGCGCTTTGAAAAAAATAATAAATACAGGTTGTTCCTAAATTGGAGGTACAAACTACAAAGACGGTGTTGAAGTTTTTCTCATAGTATCTACGTTTCACGAGATATTTTACCGAAATTTGTCATAGATATTAAATTTGAGAGTTTACACCATGTGGCATGCCAATTTCGATAGCGAATCTACAGGGTGATCTTTTTTTGGATCACCTGTTTTCCTCAAGAATTTTTGTGGTTAATTTGAAAAAATATAGAAAGAAACAGCACAAAATTTTCTATTCTCCTCGGTTTTGCCTCCAATTAAGGAACACAATGTATAATGAATTTTAACTTACGATAAGTGGACTCTTGTTTAACAATACAGGATAAGCCTCTACGGATCCAGAAGATGGAAAAGCCAAGCCATAAGAAAAATCGACAAACTACTGGTAGCTAACAGAGGAGAAATAGCCTGTAGAATAATGAAGACTGCCAAACGTCTAGGAATCAAAACTGTAGCTGTTTTCAGTGAGGCTGACAAGGGATCGTTGCACGTTGAAATGGTTGAGTTGTCCCCCAGTATATCTTATTTTTTTTTTTTTCAAAAATCTCGTTTTAGGCAGACGAAGCTTTTCTAATAGGTCCACCTCCTAGTGCTCAGAGTTATCTTAGAGGAGATTACATAATCGAAATAGCCAAAAGGTCCGAGTGTTCAGCTATTCATCCAGGTTATGGATTTCTTTCGGAAAACGTTGAATTTGCTGAAAGTTGCGAGAAGAGTGATGTTTTGTTTGTTGGGCCACCGGCATCGGCCATAAGAGATATGGGCATTAAAAGGTAGGTACATCGTTTTTGGAATCAGGGCATCAACGATCTTTGGGATAGTGACTTCGGTACCAGAATATCAGAAGTTTGAATAGGAACATTGAGTATAAATATATAGGATATTCTAAAACAAGTTGCAGAATGAGAATGTGTGTTGGAATTGTCTTCTGCCGTTTTAGACGATATTTTCTCTATTTCAGTCAAATTTTCTGAAATACTCTCGAAATTCATATGAAAATTCAGATAAGTGACTTTTGTATTGTATCTTTGCAGTTGGTGTGACTTACGAAATTTGACAGATTACGGAATTTGAATTGATTTGATTTGAAAATTGAGGATCTGAGGTCAGTACTGACAACCACAAAATGAAAAATATAACTGAAAACAATGCTGTAATGAGTTTCATCACAGCACTACTTTTAGTACTGTAATGAACTCATTACGATACTGAAATAGAGAATAGTATATTCTAAAACAAGTTGCAGAATGAGCTCCTATTCCAACACGAATGCAAAATTCGAAAACGAGCGACGAAGGAGCGAATTTTCGATAGCATGAGTGTTGGAATTGCCTTCTGCAACGAGTATTAGACGATATTTTCTCTATTTCAGTTTAGTTTTGTGGAAAACTCTCGAAATTCAAATAAAAATTCGGATTAGTGACTTTTGTATTGTATCTTGGCAGTTGGTGTCACTAACGAAATTTGACAGATTGCGGAATATTTGAATTGATTTGATTCGAAAATTGAGTGGATCGGAGGTCAGTACTGACAACCACAAAACGAAAAATATAACTGAAAACAATGCTGTAATGAGTTTCATTACAGCACTACTTTTAGAACTGTAATGAACTCATTACGATACTGAAATAGAGAAAGCATATTTCATAATTTTCGAGATGTTCTTCCATGAATTCCATTAATAGTTTTTTCTTGTCGGATTTTGATCTGAAAAAATAAAAAAACACGATTGTATTCAAAGCTTTATATAAATACTGCCGACTCTCTTGTTCATATGAGTTGAAAAACGATGCATTTTTGATATTTCATGGTTTAAATGCAACTGGTGATGATAGAATTGCACTTTCGCAATAGAAGAAAGGAGATAGAGCTAGTTTATTTTTTGCCAATAGAAGTATATATTTTCATATTTGGCAATGCCAACAAAAGCGAACGCAGCGCCTCTTCTTGCAGGCTCGCTGAAATAGAATAAAGATACCTTTATGTGATTTGGAATGATATAGACAAGGATGGGTTACAAAGCCTGAATCGGACAAATTGAGTGAAGGAGTTTACCGTCTCATTGTTGTCTCTGACACGTTAATTCGAATTCCGTAATCTGTCAATATTCGTAACAGTCACACCAACTGCTAAAATACAATACAAAAGTCACGAGAATGTGGTATCGGAGTTTGTCATTGAATTTCGACAGAATTTCACGAAACTTGAATGGAATTTAGAGAATATCGCCTAATACTCGTTGTAGAGGGCAACACTCATGCCCATTCCGCAACTTTGTTTTAGAATGTTTATTCTCATGTTCTGAAAACCATCCAATTTCAATTCAAGGTCATAGAAATCCATCTGTTCTTCTTCAGCACATCCAAGGCCATCATGTCGAAGGCTGGAGTACCGGTGATTGGAGGGTACCACGGAGAAGATCAATCCTTGGCTACCCTACGCCAAGAAGCCTCCAAAATCGGGTTTCCCCTCATGATTAAAGCGGTCAGAGGAGGCGGCGGTAAAGGCATGCGAATCGCCCTGACCGAATCAGAATTCGAGGAGGCGTTGGAATCGGCCAAGACCGAATCGCAGAAAGCTTTCGGAGATTCTGTGGTGCTGCTGGAGAAGTTCATACAGGAACCTAGACACGTGGAAGTGCAGGTTTTCGCCGATAAGTACGGCAACGCTGTGCATTTGTTCGAGAGGGACTGTTCGGTGCAGAGGAGGCATCAGAAGATCATAGAAGAAGCCCCTGCTGTTAGTATGAGAATTTATTTTGTTTGACCGCTTAAGGGGCATTCGTAATCAACTCAGAAGCTAGGCAGATGGCGTCCTGTAGTACTATTCGAAATGAAATTTGAGACCAGCTTTAGCTTTTAATCACGTGTTTTACAGTTTAGACGTCATTCGCGTGTTCTAATTAGAACTGATTATAGTGGTTATCTGTGTTTTTAATCATGGATAATTAATAAAGAATTATAAATTTATCTATTCATTTTCAGTTTCATTAAAAGTAAGGTTAACGTTATAAGACAGATATTACTGCTTATCCATGCGTTCTATTCAAGTCCGAAGTTTATTGTGAATTGAGTTGATTACGAATACCCTTTCACTGTCATAGATGGATCATAGAACCCAGGTTCAGTATGATTTCTCGCAGAGTTGCCAACCTTGATTTCTTATAAGTGCGCTAACAATTTTTGGTAATAACTTGTTATTTGTTGAAAATTTGTTTCGTTTTATATCTTCGAAAAAAGCGCTTTCTCAAAAATAATCAAAGGATAATAAATCCTAGGAATAACCTCTCGAATTTTTGCCTCCTACTTACCTAATTACAAATTCGTAATCTGAGTAAAAAAAATTTTTTTCCAGCTTATGAAACTCGGGTCGTTTGGTTAATCCAAAGACGTAGAATACGAATCTGTTATTAGATTTTCTCTATTTCAGTATCGTAATGAGTTCATTACAGTACTTAAAGTAGTGCTGTAATGAAACTCATTACAACATTGTTTTCAGTAAAATTGTTCGTTTTGTGGTTGTCAGTACTGACCTCCAATCCTATCAATTTTCAGATCAAATCAATTCAAATTTCGTAAATCACACCAACTGCTGAGATACAATTCAAAAGTCATTAATCTGAACTTTTATTTGAATTTCGAGAGTATTTCACAAAACTTGACTGAAATAGAGAAAATAGAGAAGGTAATTCAAACACTCATGGTTTCGAAAACTCGCTCCTCCGTCGCTCGTTTTAGAATTTCACATTCGTGTTGGAATAGAAGCTCATTCTGCAATTTTTTTTTAGAATATACTATTCTGCATTACTTTTTCTGAAAATTTTTTACAAATTTTGGTCAACTTTGAGATGCTATAGCGCCTAGAAAAATGACATTGTACAAATTCTGACTCGTTTACATATAGTTTGAGTCCTTGAGAATAAATAGGTGCAATTTTCAGTTTACGTTTTATGAATTTTTTTGCGAAGGTCTAAAATTTCGGATTTTCCATCGACTATAATTCGAAAAATAAAAATATCTGTTTGCATATTCTTGATCTATGCCTTCAAATTGATAAGTGATGTAATTTTCGTTTTGATCCGAAAAAAAAAATTTTTTTTTGAAAAATCGAAAATTTTCCATGTATGGAAATCTTGTCAAAAAAATGAAAGTTTTCTGATCGCTACCAGAATTTCCTCACTTATGAATTCGAGCGCGTAGATCAATAATATCCAAACAGTTTTTCTCTAACACTTTCTGTTTTCAAGTTATAGTTGATGGAAAATCCGAAAAACTGGACCTTCGCCGGAAAATTCATAAAATCTGAACTAGTCGTGATGGGACCTAAAAAATTATACTATTTTAATCGCAAAGAACTAATCTATTTGTGAAAGAATCAGCATCTCCACACTACAATTTTTCTGGCTGCTACAGCCCATCAAAATTGAGCAAATTTTCCGAAATTTTTCAGAAAAAACTATTCATTTGCCAAAATACCGTCTGTAGAAGAAAATCTCAACACATCTACGTCCTTTCATTAACCCAATATAATATGACCCCGGTTTCAATATAAAAAAAAAATGGGAAATTTTTTCTGGAAATTCTGGTTACTTCGAAATTTCTTTCATATTATTATTATCTTGTATGATTTTTTCTTAGGGATCAAGTACAGATATATGATACAGATATGATTCTTATGACATTTCGATTTTATGTTAATTTCTTGTTTTGTGATTTTGCGATTTATTTATGCCATTTTTATGTTATAGATTGATATGTTTTGTCTTTTTCCTTCCTGCATTTTTCTCCCATTTATCAAGATTTTATATTATGACGAAAAATTATGTTTATATTTTCTTCCAATCATGATTATGCATGGCCTCCTAATAATAATATATCAACTGCTGAAAAATAAACACTACAAGAGTCTAACTTTTCCACAAAAACCTTGGTTGGCAAACTCTGCGAAAAAAACATCTATCCAATTTAAATCCCTGGATTAGCAATGATCCACGGATTTAAATTCGCCAGATTAGAATTCTCGTAATTTGTTTGGATAAAGGAGCATACCTGAGATCTTTTTCTTTTTCAAGCCAGCAGTTTCCACTCAACTCAGAAACGACTTGGGCAAAGCAGCAGTGCAAGCCGCCAAGGCTGTAGGTTATGTCGGAGCAGGAACTGTTGAATTCATCTTGGACAGAAAAACCCACGACTTTCATTTCATGGAAATGAACACAAGACTCCAAGTTGAACACCCCATCACAGAAATGATCACAGGTATGTATCTCGAAAATTAATGTTGTTCAATCGGAGATACTCGGTATTTCAGATGATTTTGAGATTATAGACTGCGACAGTCCCAAGTCAACTTTGAGTAAATGACATAGAAGCTCATTGCTCTAATAGCTGCTTGACTTTTTGAATGAAAAGCTATATCCCACTTCTTATAGTTTCTGTCTTTGTTGATGTCTAGACATCTTTCGAATGCTAATATTTCTGCTTGACACTTTATACAGGGTGGCCATTTGAAAACGAAACAGACGAGATTACAGACGAAATAAATTTTTTCGATAGAAATGCTCGGACAGGTCGATTTCTGTTTCGAGGGGGACAACTTAAGATGTAGGTTACGGACGCATAGCGCTTCAACCCTTGCTACTACAACCCTCGCCCCCAATTTTTGAATAGAGAAGACGGGGTGAGTGATGCCTCATTTGAAAGGTTTTTCACAAAAAAACACTACAAGTGCCATGAAAACACCACTTCATTTTCAAATGCTTAGTCAAGAATATTTCGAGAACTAATGCATAAAATGAAAAAACAATTACTGTGCTGAAATCATTATAAAAATACCTTTCAAATGAGGTATCACTCACCCCATCTTCCCTATTCAAAAATTTGGGGTAGTAGCAAGGGTTGAAGCGCTATGCGTCCGTAACCTACATCTTAAGTTGTCCCCCTCGAAACAGAAATCGACCTGTCCGAGCATTTCTATCGAAAAAATTTATTTCGTCTGTAATCTCGTCTGTTTCGTTTTCAAATGGCCACCCTGTACATTAAATTATCTTTAATCTTTCCAAATTACGGTTATATTGTCAATGCTGGTTTAGAGAATCTGAGTAAACAAATTGAACACTGGGCTTATAGTAATATGTTTCCCTTTTTGTCTTGGAAATATCAACTTTCCATTTACTCTGAATGTATCCCGAATAGCTTGACAATAAGTTTTTTAAAATTGGCGAGAGTAATACCAGGTGTTTTGGTGTTTAAGGTACCGACCTAGTGGAATGGCAGCTCAAAGTGGCCTCTGGTGAAGAACTACCGTTAACCCAAGAGGAAATAAAGCTGAATGGGCACGCTTTTGAGGCTAGGATATACGCGGAAAATCCTAGAGAAGGATTTCTACCAGGAGCTGGCAACCTGAAGTACCTTGTTCCTCCTCTGGAAACCAAAAATGTTCGAATTGAGACAGGTAAGTTTTTTTGTGTACATCAGAAGTGATATAAAACACTGATTTAATAAATGAGATTATCCTTCACAACTATGACGACTTTAGCTTAGATATCAGAAGTATTAAGCTCTGTTGGAACCATTTCAAGCACAGTGCAATCCCAATAGAGTATGAAGAGCCCATTTTCTAAAATAAGTACTGAAGTTTATTTGTAACAAGCAGACCGGCAGACTTCGTACTGCCTCAATAGATAAATGAAAAGGCAACTTCAATATTATGATAAACTATTATGGTATAATACCTCGAAAGTGGAAATAAAATTGTCTTGTACAATGAGTCCAGTCAATGAGGGCGAAAATTAGGCATTACTTCCGAATTCTATCAAGATGTTTCGATTTTGATAAAATTTCGTATATAATCTATACTTGTCTCCTACTCCTACCCTATGCCGATTTATGCTCATTATTTTTAAGGGATGAAAACAACCCCTTTATCCAAAATTAAAAGAAACTTGTTCTAATGTAAATCGAAGTAATTTTTGGGCCTCAGTAGCGTTTTATGAAGTTTAATGAAGGTCTTCGCATATACTTGAGAAACGTATAAACCACCCCCTTTTAGCATGAAATGTGTGAAAATGGGTCTCTATTAATATAATCAAATAATTTCAATCAATAGTATTTTGGATCAATGTTAGTTTCAGTTATTTTTATTTTTCAACCCCTATAAGCAACTTATATCTGTTCGAAGTAACAAAATGAAAATATCCGTTGAACGGTTCATTTATTTATCACTTTATTCACATGAAATTAATACTTTTTGTGTCGAAAAATGAATCTGATTCTGAGTGGCTGTCGCCACTGTCAATTATTTCTTCATCTTTGTCAAAGATTGGACAACTGTTTCGGCAGTTAGCACCTGCACATGTAACGTTACAGAAAAGCCTCAGTTTTCTGCAGGTGCATGACGCATTGCATCTTTTTTTGCAGTTACAAAAAATCATTTTCAACAATTTTTGTGGTACAGGTGTTTTTTGCTATTTTTGAACTGCAAATATCTATTGGTACTATTCCAACCGCAACCAACTGAATTGAGAGCTTTATTACCAAGCCAAATTTGAAGTTGATGATTTTAGGCAAGCATTTATTTCATCGGCAGCCGTCGATTTTGAAGTTACCGGTAATGGTTGTCGGAAGTCACCAGGCAAAAGAATCAATGCGCCCCCAAAACATCCGGTTAGGCAACTCAAAATACACAGTAATTGTTTATATATATAGTATTTATCAAAACATTTCGTCATAAAATTTTCCGTAGTGTTCTGTAGAAAGATAGGTGTAATAACACATGGACTCAGATGCGTTAATATTATTATAAAATGTAGTTCACCGACATAATATCAAATAATACTTATACGAAAACGCTATCAACCGTAACGACATCTACTGGCGTTATTCGCAAGAAGGAAAATTATTTCCTATTTTTTTCTATTTCATCAAATTTTTTAGAATTTTAATGTATTTTATGTTAACCCCACTGTAGAAGAATTCAACAAAAAATCTTTCATAACAAACTGTTCATCCAATCTTGAGTTATGAATGGTTTTATATATCAAGATCATTCTTTAGACTGAATTTATGGTGTGCTATTTTTCAATCTTCAATCACAGTGCAATCCCAATAGACTCTGAAGGGCCCATCTTCTAAAATATATACTGAAGTTAATTTGTAATACAAGATTTCACTTGACTGGACTAATTCTTAGCAACTGCGTCATGTCTTTTCCTGTACTCAGTTCCCCTGAATTTGTGGCATCCACAGTTAATGTGCTCAATGTTGCTTCTATCAAAATCGCCATTGGAGAATCTAGTGAGATCTCAAAATAAACCATCGAGGTGGTTCTTAGTAGTTTTCTGCATTGAAATTGGTTGATTGTCCTAAAAAAATAACCTTATATTTCAGGAGTCAGACAAGGTGATGAGGTATCAGTATTTTACGATCCCATGATCGCCAAATTGGTGGTTTGGGGTGCAGACAGAACAGAGGCTCTCAGCAGGTTACGAAGAAACCTAGTAGAATACCACGTGAGTTGAAAACACAGGTTTTTGATTACTTTACTCTTCAGGAAATACCTTCTTTTAGCCAAACTCTCTATAAACCGTAATGTTTTCAGATCGCAGGCTTGGAAACTAACGTCAACTTCTTATTGGACCTGTGCAACCACAAAGCATTCAAGGAAGGCCACGTTCACACTAATTTCATAAGAGATCACCACGATACTCTTTTTCCTGTAGTGAATATAACGGATAACGAAAAAATTCAGGCAGCTATTTCAACAATCCTGAACGAGAGAGAAGAATGTGATCGAAAGGCTAAAGAAACGAGGGATGCATTCAACCCTTTCGTCTTGGAGGCGAATTTTAGGGTTAACCATCATCAAATGCGGAATGTGAAAATTTTATTAGACAAACAAGGTGAGATTTTTGTCTTGAAGGAACTTGTCCAGATGAATTTCGATGTTTCGTTTCAGAAATGATGGTTACGGTTAAGTTCATCGGTGGTAACATGTTCGAAGTTTCTCTAGATGGGGGTAAGAGTTGGCATATGGTCACCGCTGAATTGAAGAGGAAAGATACAAAAACATCACTTCACACCGTGATAGATGGTTTCAAATCTACTTGTACCGTTTTCCATTTCGACGACAAACTTGTTCTCTTCAATGAAGTAAGTGATTTTGCTTCCAAACCATTTATCAGTAAGTATGAACAGTCCCACGCATGAGACGCTGATTTAGTTCCTCAGCAGAAAACGGAACCACGAGAGGAAAATCTTTGCAGAAATGCAAAATTGTATATTTGGTTGGACGCCTATTAGGGAAGGAGAAAAATTAATTTCAACGAATCTGATTGGTAATGCTAAAATTTAATGTGTGAAAGACTTCTCACAGAAGGTGGGAAGTTAATTCGATTATTCCTAAGGGGTAACGGTACGGAAAGTTCCACGGATTTGCTCGGGAAAGTACTTATAAGTGAGGTCGGGAAACGGGTGACGGTTGAAGTCTGTTGAGGGAAAAAAAAAGTCTTAATGTCTAGACATCTTCCTATTGCTAATATTTCTGTTGGAAGTCCACTCATACAGGAGTTACCTAGAATTAATGATCTTCGAACAATCAAAACAAGTAACGTTTCGAAGTCTACAGGGCTAATCACGAATATGGCTCTATAGAATATTTTTAGGAAAGCCACAGGATTCTTGATTGAAATTCTAAAGGTGAGCTTCAAGAAGACGACTTCTCGTATATTTTTTGAAGGTTTCTTCGGAAACATCATCTTTCGTTGTTCAAATTTAAAGACCCATTTTTCATTGAATTCTGAGTCTTTTTGATTCCAAAAGTTTGAATTTTCCGGAGAAAATTCTGTTCAAATAAGGAAATACGAAAAAAAATCTCAAAATTGAACTTTGTTGAAATACTGAGGTTTTTTCATTAAAAATTCTCATTTTTGAGAATCTCCGAGAAAGGCTGATGCTTCATTTTCAATAGCGTGATTTTCAGAATATGATACAGGGTCACAAATTCTTTGTCAAAGTTAGATGTGACGAAATATAAAAAAATCGTTCTAGTCAAATTGGAACTCCATTTTTCGATGCATTTTCGAAATCTTCGTCAAAAAATAATAGGAGCATTCGTCCAAGACTTTTATCCCAAAATGAATATTTTTCGAGATATTCAGGAAAAACGATTTTATATTCTATTTTCTATCTCATTCCTAATGTTTTTTTACTGGAAAATAATTAGCGGTCAAGTGAAATTTTTGTAAATCTCTATTATCAAGAAAATATTTTGTATAGTTCAGACGAGTTAAGTTCTTGAATTATCATCTGTAATGCGAGGGCAACAATTGGTTTGAAGTTCTCTATGTGAGTATCAGTGAAGTCAACGTAAAAAATTCTCAGGAACGCAGAAAAAATAATTTGTAATAATTTCTAATGAAAAAAAAAATTATTTGCCTTTACGAAGGCATATCGAGAACATTTTTGAATTCATGTTTCAAAAATTTTTAATGCTTTTGAAAGAGTAATAATTTCATTACTAAAAATTCAAATTTCCCTACCATGACAAAAAAAAGAAATTCTCCAGAATTAAGTATTTGCGCAAATTATCCTAAGCTTCAAAAAATTAAGAAAAACTGAACTCGTCTGAATTATACGAAAATATTTTCTCGATAACAGAGATTTCCAATAATTTCACTTGACCGCTAATTATTTTCCAGTAAAAAAACACATTCGGAATGAGATTGAAAATTTAATACAAAATCGTTTTTTCTGAATATCTCGAAAAATATTAATTATTATTAAAATGCTTCAAAAATAGGGTTCCAATTTGTAAAAAACGATTTTTTGATGTTTCGTCACTTCTCACTTTGACAAAGAATTTGTGACCTCCTGTATCATATATTCTGAAAATCACGCTATCAGAAAAGCATCAGCCTTTCTTCTCGGAGATTCTCAAAAATGAGAATTTTTAATGAAAGAACCTCGAAGTTGTCTGTATTCCAACAGAGTTCAATTTCGAGATTTTTTTCGTATTTCCTCATTTAAAGAGAATTTTTCGGGAAAATTCAAACTTTTGGAATCAAAAAGACTCAAAATTCAATATAGAATCTATTTATGCTATAAAAAATGGGTTTTCCTGAATCTTGTGTTTCCTAAAAATATTCTATAGAGCTATATTCGTGAATAACCCTGTACATAAATCAGATTCGTTGAATTTCACTCATTAACTTCTATACTCTGTTCAAATACAAGCGAGAGCAATAACAACAAGTTTGTCGCAGCTGTAGGAGTGCCTTCAAATAGTTACTTTCCGTCCAGAGTCTAATCGAGGAGATTTCACACAATCCTTCAGTTTTAACTGAATGGAAAGAACCCAAATCTGGTGTTTCCGGAAATCTTGCAAGATTCCGACCCAAATCTCTATGAATCCGGTGTTTCCTGGAATTACCTTGCCGCAATCTCGAGCAAAGTTCCGAGTACGGTCCTGGCAATCTCTTAGGGCGGTCGAAGTGAGCGTTGTTATGACCGTTTGACCAATACGAGCTCTATTGTGCGCAAACTAGACGATTCTGCTTGTTGTTATTGCTCTCGCTTTAATTCGAACAGAGTATAGAAGAACGTTCCTATCGTGTTTTATCCTTTCTCGCTTCCTTCTACAGGGTGGCAAAAAGCTATTCAGCCTACCCCACTTGTCGAGAAGAGCAGAAACTGAAGAAGACTCCGTGGAGGCAACAGACAAGGCCAGATCACCAATGCCGGGCATAATTGACAAGATGTTCGTGGGAGAGGGTGACATCGTAAAGAAGGGAGATAACCTCTTCGTTTTGATAGCCATGAAGATGGAGCATGTGGTGAAAGCTACGAAAGATGGCAAGGTGTCGAGCGTTCACTTCAAACAGGGCGATAACGTTCCGAAAGATGGCGTTGTTGTAGCGTTTGCTGAGGACGCTTGATTTGTAGATTTGTGTACTTTTTGAATAAAAAAAACAGGTTGGAGTTGGTGGTTTTATTCGATTTATTTTCGAATTTTTTGAGGCAACTGAGGTAGTCTCAAATGACATAGGACCTGAATCTAATTGAACTTTTTCCTCATCAGTGGCTGAAACAAAAATTAATTGGAAGGATTTTCAAATAATAGCCTGAAACTCCCTTACTAATTTATCAAGATAAATTAGAATATGTTTTCAACTAATAGAAGAAAGGCCCCTACCAGGGGCCAAATCTTTTCAAAAAATTGTTGCTTAACACTGGAAAAAGAAACAACACTTCAAACTTCTGAACTTCTCAATAATTGAAATTTTTTGTCGATACTTGATGACCATAGATTAATATTAATTATTATGACGACATTGATCTAATTCATCGCAAAATTTCTTGCTTGAAAATAACTCGTAATATAATATCATAATGAGAATCAATGCAAGTTATAATAATTATTTCTCTATTTCTCTATTTCAGTATCAATTTTCAAAACAAATTTAATGATTATAGAGTTAGAAAGATAGGAAATGCCTTTATATCTGTGGTACTAAAATCCGACTACGATTTTTGGATAGCTTCTTACTTTTGACACTTAGGGAGCGCTGAAAACATTATTCAGTACAGAAAACTATTTTTATAGGCGCGAAATTCAAATTATACTTTTCATAATTTTCATATAAATTGAGTATTCTTTGTCGAGCTTTTAAAAAAACATCCTGATCGACAAAACTAAAGCAGGGCTCCGCTTTTTGATCAGGATGATATTTTCCATCCACACATTGTTTTGAATCAAATGAAATACGCTTGTAAAATCAAGTACAATACTCTAATTATGAAATTGAGAACATTTCAAATTTGTTTACATATTAGAGAATTATTAATACAATTTCAAGAACTTTTTCATACAGTGAACTCTCGATAAATCGAACATCGATAATCGAACAGTTGTTCTGGACCTGATTCATACATATCTTACCCAGTGTATTAGTAGTGTCTAGTACATGAGTCGAACTGCTGGAAGGGTCGTCAAGGAAACCTCCACCTCTATAAGTCGTTCTTCTAACCACCATTGCCTCTATGAGTGGAATTTTTGATCTAATGAATGAGACCGAAGAAGATTCGGTTCGCAAACAAATCACCACACGTGATGAATATCATACGATTTTTCGACCTCTAAGGACATGTTTCCAGTGCTCAGACGCTCGTTTCTCATTAATGATGATTTCGTGTTTATCTGAGTTTTTCTCTCAATGAAGTAAAGTCTCACTTCAATACCTCGAATGTTCGGTGAACCGAACAATAGATAAGTCGAACAGTTCTTTTGGTCCCTAGGAGTTCGACTCAACGAGAGTCCACTGTATATTAATTACAAAATGTTTGAACAACAATAAAAGAAAAATATCAGAGGTGTACAACAAGTCCTGTATATGTTAGCCCAGCAAGAGTTCTTTATACGTTATCCAGAACAATACTCTATCGATTTGACAGCTCTGAAAATAAAAAGCAATGAACAAGACAGTTACATGATACGAGTTTAAAAAGTTACATTTCCATTCTCTTTGGTAATGAAAAGAATGCACATTCAGGATGATTCTTTTTCTATTATTTATGCAATTAATCACCAAGCATTTAAAATGTCGGCCAGTTTTTTACACAAAATTTATAACAGAAAAACACACAAGCAAAGCAAAGATCATAGAGTGAGCTAGGTGCTACTCTTGTAGATTTCGGGTTATTTCAGTGGAAAATATAAAATGAAATTAGTGATATGATAGATTAAGAGTAAAACAGTATTCACAATGTTATATACAATTTCACTTGGTAATGCAGGATTTCTATAATAATAAAAAAATTGAAAACTGGACTAAACGTTCCATAAGTAAATGAAATTATTAAGAAGAAATCTGCTAAGAAATTTGGGTAGCAACAAAGGATGTGATACTCCAGATTTATATTTGATATCGGGTCACGAATAAGATGCTATTGTTCTCTTATTCCAACTCAGTACGAATAGGCAATGTGTAAATATTGATTTTCAGATCTAAAAACCTATTGAATCACATGTTACCTTTCTGGAAAAATTTAATCAACCTGGTTTCATCTTTCCCGCAGATAACATCATGTGATAAACTACACCTACACTATTTGGATCTGCAAAATATGGAATTTTTTTTCGACAAATCTGAAATCCATGAGAAAACTACAAGACAATGCGTGTTAATTTGGATAAACAATGAAACAGATTTTTGTTAATCGTAGATTGAATTTGAGAGATGAACAGAAATTTCCACTTGATACCTATCTGCTTTTTATAAATTGTTTTAAGCAACTTGAACCTTAATTTACTGTGTCAGAGTCTGTGAAGAAAAGATTATACTGAAGAAAGATGGAAAACATCCTTAGCACCAAAAACCGACTAATATTTTCGGTTATGTTTGACATTTGGAAGCCTAGATGGTGCTGAAATCGTGTTAGCAGATTACTATATTATAAAAAGAGCGCGAAATTATAATACAATCATCAAATTGGATGGATACAACAAGAAAGCATGATTTTTGTTCCGCTCAGGATGTTAATTCACTCAGACATTGTTTGAGATCTATATATTCTCCATAAGAAACAATTAAGAAACTTGTATTTTCAAAAGTCTGTGAAAATCTAATTTGACTGAATGTCCATTTTCCTTTGTCTCTTCGAAAAAGTAAAAATTGTGCACATCTTATGCAAATCAAGTGGCAGTTCTAACAATTGTAATAACCACAATAAACTTTTTATTGTGGATTGGAAAATTCAACCTCGTACATCCATCAATTGATTCTGAAAATATAGACGTATGAAGAATGTTAAATCAATAACATGGAATTAAAAGCATTCCATTTATTGCTGGGATTCTCTCAGCCACATTTGTTATGTAATATTAGGACACTTTTGGATTTTAACCTTGCCAACACACATTTTTGCGTAATTTATTGTTGTGAATTGATCTTCTAATACTAAAGAGGGACGCGGTGTTTGTTCTTCAGGATTGTTTACAATGGAGAGAAGAGGCCTTGAGGACTACTTAAGATGACAAAGCGAGGCATATTAAATCATCAAGGTTTGAATATGTACAGGAGTAATGAAAAGGGCCATATTGAAATGAATGGACCTATTTCTCAGACTGAGGATATATGGAAACCTAACAAAGATTATCAAAAACTATCTCATCATATCAATAAATGACAATATGGTCAGGCGAGTGCGTGAGATTGTGAAATATAGCGTTTTTGGGGGGTCAACCCCATGCGATTTTTTCAGTCAAAATTCCGAAATTTTTTTCCTCGGTTTTTTGTTCTAATAAGGAAGTACACTCATCGCTGATCACCAATCTGCAAACCTCACCTCAATCCGAAGTCAGGTTTCCGAGCTATGACCCATTGAATTTACTGAAAATTTCAAAAATTCACGTTTTGCAGGTGAAAAATTTTAAAAATTGAAAAACTGAAATTTTTTTCTTCTTATCGAGTTAAGCGACTTCGAAAACCTACATTTTCATATCGAACGTGTAAATATATGTCGTAGTTTTCGAAAGAAACGGTGATGAAATTTTTGCATTTTTCATTTTCGAGTTTACTTTGAAACGCTCTAGTGGCAACGATATGACTATCAGTTATCAGCTCAATTTTTTTTCTCAAAGTTTCCGACCGGTTTCAGAACCTCCATAGTCGCTTCTATTCATATCAATCAGAAAATTCGATCAAAAAGGTTTACGCGACTTCAATTTGGGGACCTTATTATCTGGAATATAGGTGAGTGTGGGAAATGAATTTGGAAAGGAATTGAATTTGTTCCAAAAATTCAAAGCTGTTATCTCTCTGCGAATATGGGGAGGGATAATATTTGAGAGGACTGGTAACCAAGGAGTAGGTGTAGACTTGATTGTACCAGTAATAATCCTCATAGAAAAATTTAGTTGGGAATCAATTTTTTTTTACATGAACACTGTTCAACCAAACAAGGCAACAATATTCAGCAGCCCCCATGAGGAACCAGCTAGTTTCTGAAGAACTTCGAGTTATAAGCTTCAAACGCAGATCATCTAAATGGGCATTGCAATTTAGAGAAGAATCAAGCTTGATTCCCAGGTATCTAGCATTGAAATAATGTTTTAAGGGAGAAAAGCCCAAAGTTATACTCAATTTTCTATATTTCTGATGATCATTCAAATGAAAACTCGAAACCTCGGTTTTATTTTCACTCGGGCACAAATGCCACTTTAAAAAATAATTTTTCATTATATCCAAATCTGCGGAAAGGGTTCTTTCTATTGTTTGAAAATTAGAATGATAAAAAGCCAAAGCAATATTGTTAGTATAAATAAATTTTTCCAAAGGAGAAGTTGGAATGAAAAAATACATTGAAAAAAGTGAATTGGTTTTCGAATCACAGTAAAATTGAATTGCAAACTCTACAAGTAATACGATCCTCCATCAGATCTGTATGTTACAAGGACGTTCAAGATTTATTATCTCTTTATCAAAGAATCCCCAGCAATTTTTCCATTAGATTCCCATCGACTGGAATAAACAACCACATTGTTGTTTTCTGAGTAAATAAAATGGGAATTTACCCAATAACGTCGTCTTCTTTCATACATCGCATCTCATCCTTCTAAGAAATCATTAATAGTCAGGAGACAAATCCTCAACTCAAAAATTACGATCGAGAGAAAATACAGGTAAAGATGCGATTGAACATTGGGCACGCCTCAAAATTTTTTGCTCCTTAATTATGCATAAAAAACTGGTCAGTGGAATGCAAAGTTGGGATTTCCAAGGGATAAACTCTGACGAAATTTGAATTAGGATTTGCGTATGGTATCTTTGGTAAATGTCGAGGTTTCGCGTACTTATTTCCTCAAAGTCCGACAGAGAGATGAGGAAGATAAACTGTTACAAGTTGTATTTCAACCTGATGTATTATTTCCTTGTTTCAATGAACAAGATATTCATCAAAATACGTTTTATCTTTCACATAAAAAAGATGAAAACATAATGAATGGTTTTGTAACCGTAATCAATCGCAAAAGTACTAAATAATGAGAGGAGTGAATTTTATCATTTTGCGACATTAAAATAGATTTTTTTTCCAACCATCAAGAAATGTTGACATTTTTGTACTACACTGCGCAAAAAAATTAACGCACATTATGGAAATCTCAAATTTATTCTTCAACTGAAGGTGTTCTCAGTGATAATTATTTTTTATCCGAATTATGCATGCATATGTTATACACTTTCAACGTTTTTCTTCAATACAGATGTTTTTTTCCAGCAGGAATAAAAAAAGATGACATTATCAGATTCTGAATGTATTGGCTCCATTCTAAAATCAGTTGTTCTCGATCAATTCTAGTGATCAATAGTTTTTCTTTCGTTTGATTTTCTATACTCGATCGCTATGCAACGCGAAACACGCAATTTGACCCAAGAGGAATGTGCCCAAGCGGTAGTTTTGCGAGAAGAATTGCAGAAGGGTTTGAAGTTTCCCATACAAGTGTGTCCAGAATGTTGCAGCGATTGAGGGAGACAGGTATGAATGCCCGAAGACCAGGACAGGGTAGACCACGGGTAACAACTGCCATTCAAGAACGTTACTTGAGAGTTTCTTCGTTGAGACATCGGTTTGCAACCGCTCGACTCCTTCAAAATCAGCTTGAGCAAACGCATGGGGTGCAAATTAGCACTCAGACAATAAGAAATCGCCTCAGAGCATATGATTTAAAGCCACGTATCGCGGCAAGAGGCCCAGCTCTTACCCCAGCCCATCGAAGGGCGCGTTTGGATTTTGCGAGTGAGTATATCCATTGGGAAGAGGCCGATTGGGAAAGAGTTTCCTTGTATACAGACATCCACTTGAAAGATATGCTCAGTGCAATTTCCTGTATATTACTGGTTTCGGGGGAGGATCGATTGTCTTATGGGGTGGAATATCGTTGACTGCTCGCACATACCTAGTGTTCGTTGATAATGGAGCTATGAATGCTGATAAGTATATAAGGAACATTCTTGAAGAGCATGAAGTGCCAGTTGCCCCATACATTGGTGAAAATTTTATTTTTATGGACGATAATGCCAGACCCCATCGTGCGCGCATCGTTCAGGAGTACCTCAAAGAGGTTGAAGTCTCTCGAATGGAATGGCCAGCAAGAAGTCTAGATCTCAATCCGATTGAGCAGGTTTGGGACAACCTCAATAGAAGGCTGAGAAGTTCAGAAAATCATCCAGCTACTCTTAATGACTTAGGAATCCAACTCGGAGAAATCTGGGAAGGATTAGATCAGAACATTTTAAGATCACTCATTTTGAGTATGAATCGTACTTCCGAACTGAAATTAACGCAAGGGGTGGAAATACCAAGTATTAAATCACTTATCAGCATTTCAGTATTTTGAAAATTGTTCATTTCTCTTCTTCCACATAAGATTCAGTGAAATCCTGAATTTTTCTTCCATTTAATGTGTCTTGTTTCGTTCAAAACCTTTCCGAGAGAACATAAAAAATGAGTTATAAAGTCAATATAGAGTTAAGTTTCATTAAAATTGAGATTTTCAGAATGTGCTTTAATTTTTTTGCGCAGTGTAAATGACTAGAACGTCTCCCCTACAAACATTTGCCTTCAAAATTACACTCAATTGCGAAGATTTCCAATCTTTGTACATCTTACTGTGGGCTTGGTGAATCATTCCACTCAACAACATCTCGGCAAGTCGATGAGCAGAATCTTCGTATTTTCCGACGCCCCCCGTACACTATGCGTAATCCTATAAATTACAGATCCGTTCAAACAACAATCAGTAGCGCTCCCTCCTCCAACCGATAGGATAAATGCCTTTTCGCTAACGGTCCCTCATCACTAGCGTATTTCCAAAATTCTCGTGAAGAAAAAAATGTTATTTGCCACTAGGACAGAAGAGCACAGTTGTTTTTGGTTTTCGTTAAGTACTTTATACGCCAACATCAGAAGAGTTTAGGTGATTTATTGTTGTTTGTGATTTAACAGTCGTGTACGTTCGAAGAAGAAAAGATGACATCTGCAGAGTCCGTCGGTTCTGAGGATAATCAGAAGAAATGCGAGGAGAACAACAATGAAAAAACTAAGAAGTATGTATATTCTTTCATCCTGTGATTTCTCCTTCTTCATCTCTTGAATTTTTCGGAATTCCTGAAGAAAACCATTTTATTTCTTCGAAACGTCTACGTAATGTGAATTGAATGAAAAATCCATTTCGTTCAATTGAAATAATATCAGAAAAAATTAATGAACCAATTCTTCTTTTACTCATATCAATTTTGCTCTCACAAAATAAAATCAATTATTGCTTAAATTTTTTTGGGGCATATATACAGATGCATCAAAGACGATTTCATGCCAGGATTAAAAAAAATTATTCATATTTCTTCATTTACAATTATTATTACAAATTACATCAATTATCTGCAAGATTTATACTCCGTTTACAATCAGTGATGACAAACAGTTCAACTCGTATTTTTTGTAGATAATATGAGTTTTATGCTCGGTTTCATGTTGATAAACATAAGGTCATATTAGACTAGGGTCGATAATTTTAGAAGCAACAAGAAATTATAGTAGGATGAAGCCCATTTTAAAAGTAAGAGAATCTAGAAAAACTTAAAGGAATAATAAATTACTGAGCTTTCAAGAGTGAAAACGGTCCTATTAAAAAAGTTGAATGACGAAGTTTTAGGTGATAATCTACAGCTTTTTCAACATAACTTCAAATTTATGTGAAAATTCAAATAACATAGTTTTTGTTTTTTTTTAAACTTTTACAAAAAAAATTGCACGAAATTCGGTAAAAACCGATGGAAACCCACCCTCTTACATCCAAAACACACTGCATGTAATTTTTTTTATTCTACATATTCATTTTCACTTCTTCTGACTCAACATCGAAAAAACATACCTATTTCCAATATCACAAATTCTTTGTTTTTTCCCCTGAAAAAAATTAAAGATAACAGTCCTACCCCAAGTACGTTAATTGTAGAATGGTTCGCACATGCGCCAAACACTAATTTGTTAACCTAAGTCTTCATGATTTCTCAGTTATTATCGTTTCTGAAATTCTAAATACTAACAACAGAACTGAACGAAGATAAAATGTAAGTTGACAATTTTGATTTTGTTCAATCTCTTTCAAACTTGTGTTTTCTTATTTTTTTTAAATGAATTTTTTGTACCTATTATATTTAAGATTATCTAAATTGTATTGTTGTTCTCTCTCTTCTATTTCACTATTCTCAAGACTTTAATATTTTTCGAATATTTTTTTAAAAGCATTTTTGAATAATAGAAATGCTCCTTTGAAAATTCTTATACCTACTTGTCATGTGCCAATCAGATGAGCCAAATTATTGCTAAACAATGAACAAACAGTAAAACTTCAAACTATCATAGCAAATAACGTTTCGACAGACAAAATCGCGTGACCTCTTCAGAATTGTTGATTTTTCAATTCATCATTGGCAATTTGTCCACAGAGTGACATTGGTTTGTTAAATATATTAATCTACGCTTCGTAATTGTGCCAAAACTGCCTATCAACCGATGTATTTTTTTTATTAGCTTTCATTACATATCCAAAATCCGTAAAAAAAATTTATTTTTCGATTTTCACATTTTCTTATTTCTCACAGAAACAAAGCACTATCCATGGTTAGAAATTCGTTTCATAAATATTCTGAGATGAACCTAGAGTAAATGAGCAAAAAAATTCATTCACATAACTTTTTTCAATTAATTATAGTAATCCTTAATTTTTTCTAAGGGTGAAACAATTGATGAAATGGGTCCAGTAGTTTTTCCGTTAATTCTAGCCAAACATACAAAACTACAAATCTTTCCTTTTCATAAAATTAGTACCTATCAATCTCGCTATCAATCTTCTCTTTATTTTCGAAACATTTTCCTAGTTCTAAGGACATATTCTAAATTGCTTCATATCTACACCTTTTACAGTTGTAATTCAGAAAATCAAAGTTGAATTTCAGAAAAAGGAACATGTATTTCAGAATAGGAATATGTAATTCAGAAAACAGAAATTGAATTTCAGAATAGTTAATTCAATTTCAGAAAAGCGAAATTGAAATTCAGATTAGGAAGTTGGAATTCAGAAAAACAAAGTTGTCATTCAGAGTAGTGAATTGAAATTCAGAAATGGCAAATTCAATTTCAGAAAAAGGAAATTGTAATTCAGAAGTTAACAACTGAATTTCAGAAAATGTGATATGTAATTCAGAATAGTATTAGATATATGTAAAATATAACATAGATATAAATAGGTACATATTCATGTTCATTATTTTGGGAGTACATGCAACCAATTCTGATTTGCAATTTCCTTTTTCTGAATTACAATTTCCCATTTTCGAATTTCAAATCACCAATTCTGAATTACAATTTATATTTTCTGATATTCAAATTACCCTTTCTGAATTACATATCGCTATTCTGAAAATCAAATTACGCTTTCTGAATAACATATCACTATTCTGAAATTCAAATTACCATATCTGAATATCAATTTACTATTCTGAATTACAATTTCCATCCCCTGAAATTCAATTTGCTATTCTGAATTACATTTTACGTTTTCTGAATTACAATTGGAAAAGGTGTAGTTACTCTAACCTTTGTTCCGTATTTGTCTTGATATTTTGAAAACTGAAGAGTTGTAAAAAATTTTGAAACAAACATTTTGTACAAAATCTAGATTCATTCGTATTTGCTTGAAAACAAATCCTTTTCATATCTCAAAATGTTAAATTTTCTGACATAACAGATTATCGGGAGAAATCTTCATCAGCATCAGTATGAAGCACTGTCACTGTGTACCTAATTGTTTCGATTACTTGTCGAGATAAAAGTACAATATGTTTTATTTACTCAATTGATAAATCACAGCAGAAAGATATTATACAACACTGAAGAACTGATGACCATTTATCATCAGCACTAATGAATTTTTAATACGTTTATAACTTTCTGTGCTATTTTTCAGACATTCCGGATGAATCTGAAAAATATGCATCTATGACTTTCTGTTGCATCGTTAGATGACAAATCAAGAAAATCAGTATTTTTCGAATATTTATCTCACTTCGTGTCGAATGTCATTAGAGTCAAAGCGATTATGTTGTTTGAACGGTTAATAAATTCATTTGTGCTAGTTGAGTTTTCGAAAACAATGAGTAACTTGGTGCTAGTCATGAGAGGGATATCTCGCAGGAGAAAACGGAATTCTGAGAAAAAGTTGGTACCAAAGCGTGAGTTTGACCTTCGTAAGTTATTCTCGATGATATGAAGAGATTTCTGGGTCTTTCTCTCTAGGTACTTTGCGGGGATGTAAATTGATACTTTTACGCTCTCTTGAAATAACCACCGTCCCTTGCCGTTCTAAATTCGGAGTTCAATGAGGTTCATTATGTCACAGTCATAGATCTGGATCTATTTCGGTACATTCGGATCACTGACTGAACATGACGTTAATATTATCGGTTCTGTAAGAAACCAGCACTTTTGGTTTATGAAATTTTTTATTGGGTTGAATTGTGCTAGGTTCGTTCCCATTTGGTTCTCGGGATAATTCAAAAACCCAAAAAATCTGTCAGCCAGCACTTTGCGAAAAATTGGATTCCAAAAAAATTGTGCTAACACATGTATCAAGTTGGAGGAAATAAGAAAAGTCAATGGATTGCAGGAAATTCAGCATACCTGGCAACAGTGTGTGCGATTTTGGCTCAGCACTTATGGATTTTCGAAAATTTTTCATTGTGCTAGGTTTGTGCCTTTGAAATGTTTTTTTACATTCTAAGGATACTTCACAAAATGTGTTATAGGGAGCCAACTTCTAACACACTCTGATTTTCCTACAATACACTGATTTTTCTTATTTTCTCCATAGGAGAGAAAACCTGTTTATTTTTTCTGAAAATCTGATCGGCACAAGTAGAAAAATTTGAGAAGTTTTCCTCAATTGATTCTATCATGTCAAGACTTAATGTAAAGATGTTTTTTGAATTTCAATAACAAAATTTCACGTCAGAATTACTAAAGTTAATGATCAATTTACTCTTGTAACGTCTTAGAACCCTTTTTGTTATGAGAAATAGTAACTATTTCATGATAGCTAATTTCTGAGCTATCGGAGTTTCCAAGTATGCATTTTTTTATAGGAGGCGGGTGCGTGACCTAAAACTATCAGATATCTATCAGGAAAATGTATAAAACCAAACATATGTATATAATTCGACAGTGTATCCGATAGTCGCGTTCAAATTGACATCGTATATCAGTCCGACAAATGTACTCGGTATCAACCGTGATTATAAATTTATAAATAAACTAATCGAAACAATAACTGACGTATTTATGAGGGGCATCGAAAAATACAACAACTCGATCCATATCAATGAAACCCTTCCATCTCAAAAGCGTTTTTCGAATTATTCCTCTCCAAAATTGTTCTGCTCTTTTTTATTCTGCTTTCAATGTATCAAAAGGTCGAAAAAGTGTTTGGAAAAGGAGGTTTTGATGGATTGTAAAAGATTTGTCGTATCGATTGGAATCGTTCTGGAGAATTCTATTTCGAAAAAATATTTTTATTTAAATGATTCAAATTCTCCTACATGAATTCCTACATCAATTTTCAAGGGGTTATATCTCTGTGCTCTGGTTTCTGCAAGGTTTTATTTTCTAATTCCATCTTTCAAGGTGTCAGCTATCAAATTTACCAAGTGGAATTTGACTTATCCGATTAATTAATTCTCCTAAACTGCAAGCAACCAGCAATTAAAAACCTCATGACTGCAGAGACGATAGCACTGAGAGCTATAACTAGAATGAGACATCCCAATAATGCACTTCATAATCCTCCGAATCATCTACTCTATCTGAAAACCAAAATAGAGCCTATTAAGATCAGGATTAACAGGTTGAATAAAACATTCTATAAGAGGTTAACGCAATTACCCGAAGTGATCTCCCAATACCAAGAGGACAGAAGGAATACATCCAAAAGGAAATATCCAGAACTTCCACTTCTAACTAAAATCAAAAATCTAAACTAAGAAAATTCAAAATATGTAACATTTTAATTTTTTATTTTTACTTAAGCAATGATTAAATATATCAAAGATTGTAAAATTACAGGCTGAAGGACCCATGGTCGATGGCCGGTTGCAAATGCAATAAAGAGCTGTTATTATTATTATTAATTCTCCTAGTTCGAAAAATAAAGATGGTTCCCTCCCGTTGCTCATTTATTTCGTTAATACAAAAAAAGGCAACTTGGATTTCAATATTGTTTAAGACAATTATCTCAATAAGTCTGAGACTCAAAATGTGGAAATAAAAAATCCAATCACATTGATAAGAAAGTGGAAATTGGGCATCATTATGCTTTCGAACTTTTCCAACTCCTCGAAAACTTGCCAATTTTTATATCACCACAGAAGATAATTTTTGGTCAACTTCATCTTATCTGCGTGTGTTTGGAATACTCACCGTTCGATGTCAAAAAAATCTTTTAAAGTATAATTTTTTTTTATTGTTACTTAATTTTTTTTTATCATTCGAATCAATAATATCCCTCCTTCCTCGTTACGCCTATGCCTTCGACAATATTTTATCTTTTACTGTGCCTCCTAGTTATATGAAATTAGTCCAAATGACACAATATTCCAGTTGACAGCATCAATTGAAAACAATCTGCACAGGGTATTCCAAATTGATTGATTTTTGCTGTTTCTGATACTCCTAGCTTGGATTTTACGTGAAAAATTGGCCTCTTCAAGGATAAAATGTGACACAGTGAAGTAATTAAATAGTTTAAGGCTTTCACGACTGGATAAACTGATATTAAAAGAGTCCATTAGGAAAAATTTCACCGTTTATAAGCCGACACAAAAACTTTGGCAAATGATCAGAACTACCAAAGACAAAGTCGACCCACATTCACAAGCCGGTATTTGCAGGATACCTTGTGACTGCGGCAAGGTCTATATTGGTACAACAAAACGAAGTGTTCATACTAGAATTGAGGAGCATGAACGGTGCTGTCGACTCAATCAGACAGAGAAATCCGCACTAGCGGAACATGCTCTAACAGATGGACACAATATTGTTTTCTCAAAGGCAGAGGCTATTTCGAACATCGAAAGTTTCTATCCTAGGATGAACATGGGAGCCATTGAGTTATATAAAAAAAGAACAGAAGGGGAGAAACTCCTTTGGTACATAGCGCATAGTTGCCGGTATTGGAAAAGACCAAACTCAAGTCAATACGAAGTGGGAGCTATGGACCAATCAACATGGAGCGCGTAAACCCACTACCTTCTCCTGACAATGATCAGGGTATAAGTTGTGCCAACGGATCGAATCTAGCATCACTTTCGGTAATTCAGCGGTCGACTTACAACCTCAGACCAAGAATCCTCTGAAGATGCCTACTGCAGTTGTAGGCGAAACGTTAGGTGAAATTATTCCTAATGTACCACCAATAGGCCCGGAAGACTCTTTTAATATCTGTATAGCAATTCTCAAGTCAGCGCATTTCGACTAGACATATCGTCGCGTTCTACCTACAACAATTTTTTTTTCGGAGACTGGACATCTGCTTAATTTGAATCAACGGGCAAACGCCCACTGAAAGGTCATTGATACTAATAACGTATGCAAATCGTGGCCAACGTATCATCTATTACTATCCGGAGATGAACTCTGCTCCCAGCTATATACAGATTGGGCGAAAAGTAACGCACAAAATTCAAATTCGAATGGTATTTTGACATTTCCATGTTCGGAGAAGTTGTTTTCAATTCTTAGGAATTTTGTCCCCGTCATTTCAGATAACTCAGGGGGTTTTTCGCATTGAATGTTCTGCATGTAGATCAACAAAAGTTATTAAAACATCACACAGCACCTAAGTTTGATATTGCTTCTGTCGAAACATAAACAAATTGTTTGAGATTTCACTTTTTCTGGAAACTGTTGAACATCTTACAATTTGGAAGGCAGAATAATTTTAAAGAAAACATATGGGTGTTAAATCTTGAAAATAAACTGCTCCACATGAGTTAGGGACATTGACTTAAATTGGAAAATTATATAGTTTAAATGGGATTTTGTGATGAAAATTGATAATAATATGGTTGAAAAAATCTAGTAAAAGAGAATTCAAGAATTTTAAGATTATCAATACAATGTATGGCCTCCACGGGTATCAATAACAGCTTGACATCATCTTTGCATACTACACACGAGGTTGTTGAACATTTCTTGAAGAATTTGGTTCCATAAACGGGGCAGAAGCTCTCTCAGATCATTTAAAGATTCTGGGGTAGGTTGATGATTATCCAATCTTCTTTGGAGCATATCCCATGCATGTTCTATGCAATTCAAATCTGGTGAGTGGGGAGTTATTGGTAAATGTGCAATACCAAGCTCCTCAACTATATCTGCACGGTGCGGTCTAGCGTTATCGTCTAGAAATTGAACAGTTTCACCTATAGCAGCGTGAATATTAGGCAAAACATTGTCAATGACATGCTCCCTATAGTGTAAGGCGGTCATATTCCCAGGACAAATGTGTAGATCTTTGCGCCCGTTGAAACATATCCCGGCCTATACCATAACACTACCCCCCGGAATGGATGAACTTCTTGAACATAGCGACGATTACATGGTATGCGTGGGATTGTCCACACCCTTATTCTTCGAGAATCTGAAAATCGGCCATATCTGGATTCATCAGTGAAATGGACACTACGCCATTGATCTTTCCAATTGATATGTTGCTTGCCCATTCCAGTCTTTGACGCTTATGGTCACGTGTTAATAGAACTCCTCTTAATGGACGTCTAGAACCTAGATTCACCTCTCTCAAACGTCGTCTGATGGTTTCGATGGAAACTTGGACCCTATCTGCATTTCGAAGAGTATTCTGTACCATTCTACACGTAGATGTAGGCTTTCTTCTCGCCGAAATGGTGATGAAACGATCCTGAGCAGGTGTTGTTTTTCGTCGCCCACCAAGCCTTGGTTTTTTCTCCCTGAACCTATTCCAAAATCGAGATATCACACTTTGACTTACTTGGAGCCTTTCCGCTACAACAACCTGAGTTAGGCCACCCTGTAGCATTCCGATAGCCCTATCAGCCTCAGCGTTGGTTAATTCACCTCTTGGCATTTTCAGGAAACTCGATTCAAATCGAAACCGTTGATAAACTGACTCCATTTCAAAATAGGAACATTCGTGAAGCATATGCAAAGAAGCAAACTTCAGAAAAAGGCGACCAGATTGACGAAATGTCTCATACTGATTTTTATTGGATCGATTCAAGTTGTTATTGAGTTTTAAACGATTTTACAGCGATTTTCTCTAAGATTACATGCTTTTCAAAACGATTGAATACGATATCCCTAACTCTTTTGGAGCAGAATATTTCAAGAGGTCCAATTTGCAGTGAAAACTACAAATGTAGCTAGAATTCGTTTTTGAAACATAGATGAATTCAAAAGAGTAATCATCGAAATGAATACCATTTTCAATTCCCAGGCTCAGAGATCTTTTATCATGAGGTTGGAGAAGTGATATTAGATTTTGTCACTGAGATGAGAGATATACCGGTTTCGGCCTTGTTGGGCCTCATCAGTATTCCGTACATCTCAGGACAAAATCTTCATAAAAAACTTCGATATTTGAAGCAATTGATTGTGAAGTAATGAGTAAAATATTATAAAATACTAAGGTGGTGACATCTGTACTTCCTCTTTCACTGAATGAGATTTTAGCAGTGGCTCTATTCGGGGCCCGCTTGCTAGTTTCTCAAAGTGATGGGAAAATCCCAATTCTTTTTGCGACTGTGAAGCCAAGTGTTTTTAAGAAAAAAAAAATGAGGCCCAACAAGGCCGAAACCGGTATATCTCTCATCTCAGTGACAAAATCTAATATCATTTCTCCAACCTCATGATAAAAGATCCCTGAGCCTGGGAATTGAAAATGGTATTCATTTCGATGATTACTCTTTTGAATTCATCTATGTTTCAAAAATGTTCTCGATGTGGCCTCCGTAAAGGCAAAGAATTTTTGTTTTCTTAGAATTCGTTGCTCGTCCTTACCTCAACCGAAGAAACCTTCCTCCTCTGCCTCATGGCCAAAGTTAGCTGCTCCGATCGTTCATCCGTTGTTTGTTATCGATATCAACAAAAATTGATCGAATTACGACCAGCAAGTCGTCTCGTTTAATCACGTCCATCCAATGTCGAGCTTTTGTTGTGTGTTTAAAAACAATTTACAACCTGCGTAGCGGACGTTTCTGCCTCAATTGGAACACAATGAGACCGTCTTCTGAGGTTGCAAAGTGTCCGAGTCGTTTGCACGAAGATTGCTCGAGCTAAAAACGACCTTCAACTTTGATTTTCACGACTCTTTCGTTGTAGGAAAATCTGAAAGCCTGGCCTGAAGATGATACGTTTCAATTCGCATGAAACTTCGCAAGAGATTGTTTGTAATGTTTATAATAATAATAATAACAGCTCTTCATTCCAAAATCAATAGGTACTTCAAACGAAATAACAAAAGAAACGGAATAGTGTCATGAAGAAAACAAAATTAGCTCCTAAGCCAAAATATTCGTCCATGCTGTATTTTTCCAAGTTCAACAGTAATGAAAAAATCTTTCTCTTGAAGACTTTGAGATCATCTATCTGTTGGATTTCTATTGGAAGTGTATTGAATAACTTCAGACATTTTCCTGAGAACTTAACATGGGTTTTCAGGAAAATGCAGAGATCTCCCAGAAAATATTTCAATAGATAACATTTATATTCTAATTGCCTTTGGGTAGTGGTCAAGTTACACTCTGGAAAATTATACAGGGTGGCCATTTGAAAACGAAACAGACGAGATTACAGACGAAATAAATTTTTTCGATAGAAATGCTCGGACAGGTCAATTTCTGTTTCGAGGGGGACAACTTGAGATGAAGGTTAGGGACGCATAGCGCTTCAACACTTGCTACTACAACCCTCACCCCCAATTTTTGAATAGGGGAGATGGGTGAGTGATACCTCATTTGAAAGGTATTTTTATACTGATTTCAGCACAGTAATTGTTTTTTCATTTTATGCATTAGTTCTCGAAATACCTCATTTGAAAGGTATTTTTATACTGATTTCAGCACAGTAATTGTTTTTTCATTTTATGCATTAGTTCTCGAAATATTCTTGACGAAGCATTTGAAAATGGAGTGGTGTTTTCAAGGCACTTGTAGTGTTTTTTTGTGAAAAACCTTTCAAATGTATCACTCACCCCATCTTCCCTATTCAAAAATTGGGGGTGAGGATTGTTGTAACAAAGGTTGAAGCGCTATGCGTCCGTAACCTATATCTTAAGTTGTCCCCCTCGAAATAGAAATCGACCTGTCCGAGCATTTCAATCGAAAAAATTTATTTCGTCTGTAATCTCGTCTATTTCGTTTTCAAATGGCCACCCTGTATTTCGAGAACTAATGCATGAAATGAAAAAAAAATTACTGTGCTGAAATCAGTATAAAAATACCTTTCAAATGAGGTATCACTCACCCCATCTTCCCTATTCAAAAATTGGGGGTGAGGGTTGTAGTAGCAAGAGTTGAAGCGCTATGCGTCCGTAACCTACATCTTAAGTTGTCCCCCTCGAAATAGAAATCGACCTGTCCGAGCATTTCTATCGAAAAAATTTATTTCGTCTGTAATCTCGTCTGTTTCGTTTTCAAATGGCCACCCTGTATTTCGAGAACTAATGCATAAAATGAAAAAACAATTACTGTGCTGAAATCAGTATAAAAATACCTTTCAAATGAGGTATCACTCACCCCATCTTCCCTATTCAAAAATTGGGGGTGAGGGTTGTAGTAGCAAGGGTTGAAGCGCTATGCGTCCGTAACCTACATCTTAAGTTGTCCCCCTCGAAATAGAAATCGACCTGTCCGAGCATTTCTATCGAAAAAATTTATTTCGTCTGTAATCTCGTCTGTTTCGTTTTCAAATGGCCACCCTGTATTTCGAGAACTAATGCATAAAATGAAAAAACAATTACTGTGCTGAAATCAGTATAAAAATACCTTTCAAATGAGGTATCACTCACCCCATCTTCCCTATTCAAAAATTGGGGGTGAGGGTTGTAGTAGCAAGGGTTGAAGCGCTATGCGTCCGTAACCTACATCTTAAGTTGTCCCCCTCGAAATAGAAATCGACCTGTCCGAGCATTTCTATCGAAAAAATTTATTTCGTCTGTAATCTCGTCTGTTTCGTTTTCAAATGGCCACCCTGTATTTCGAGAACTAATGCATAAAATGAAAAAACAATTACTGTGCTGAAATCAGTATAAAAATACCTTTCAAATGAGGTATCACTCACCCCATCTTCCCTATTCAAAAATTGGGGGTGAGGGTTGTAGTAGCAAGGGTTGAAGCGCTATGCGTCCGTAACCTACATCTTAAGTTGTCCCCCTCGAAACAGAAATCGACCTGTCCGAGCATTTCTATCAAAAAAATTTATTCCGACTGTAATCTCATCTGTTTCGTTTTCAAATGGCCACCCTGTATAGTGCTTGTAGTGTCAAAATTCCTAATTTCTTGAAAGAACCTCTGCATGACTGATTGTATGATAACTTGTTCATTACTCGCATAATGATCATATCTTCCGTAGTTTTTTCAAATCGATTGAAACAGTACAGGGTGTTTCTGAATAAGGTTCCGTAAATTCGGGATCGTAATCCTCAGATGATTTTATGATATCAAGTTCCTATGAACTATGGGTCTCTGACGCACTGTTTCTGAGATACAGGGTGTTGAAATAAAAAAAAATGGTTTTATGAAATTATTTTCTACACCGTACACGATCTCTTTTTGCGTTTTGGCACGTTATGAGTACGCATTAAGACACATTTTTTCCGATACGAAACGATGTTTAATTTTCACCAGTGGCGTCCGTACGGATTTCTGTCCGAACAAATTTGATGAAAAAATTGGTACTCCAATGATTTTTTTTTTTTGATTATTTTCGTTATCACCACATAATTAACAGTTAGAATGGTCTCTTGAATTTTTTACCTGCGACGAATACTTTCTGAGAAAAAAAATAAAATGCAATTTCATCTAGGAAAGTTACGAAATTCTTTGATTACTTCCAAATTGCAATTTCATCTAGGAAAGTTACGAAATTTTTGATTACTTCACGAAATTCAGAAAATGTGTTTTATGGCGTACTGATAACCTACCAAAACGCGAAAAAAATGTACCGTGCCGAAAATAAATTCGAAAATTTTTTTTTTATTTCAACACCCCGTTTCTCAGAAACAATGCGTTAGAGACCCATGGTCCATAGGATGTTTATATCATAAAATCATGTGAGGATTAAGATTTCGAATTCACGGAACCTTAATCTGAAAATTAGTCGGTATTGATGCACATGCTGAATTTGAATTTTATTTTTTTTCTGAGAAAATATTCGTCGCAGGTAAAAAACTCAAGAGACCATTCTTACTGTGAATTATCACGAAAATAATTTAAAATTTGAAAAAAAAATCATTGGCGTACAAATTTTTTCACCGAATTTGTTGGGACAGAAGTCTGTACCGACGCCACTGGTGAAAATTGAACATCATTTCGTATCGAAAAAAAATGTGTCTTAATACGTACTCATAACGTGCCAAAACGCAAAAATAGATCGTGTACGGTGTAGAAAATAATTTCATAAAACCAATTTTTTTTTTTAATTTCAACACTCTGTATCTCAAAAACAGTGCGTCAGAGAACCATAGTTCATAGGAACTTTATATCATAAAATCTGAGGATTACGATCCCGAATTTACGGAAGCTTATTCAGAAACACCCTGTGTACATATCGAATATTTTAATTGAAAATTTAACATTATGCAATTGTTTTTTCATTCTTACTCCTTAAGGAAAGAAAACAAAGAATTTCTGAGAAAAATAAGACCGAATAACTATATAAATAAGCATTTTGGAACAGTAGTCCAATAATAGTAGTATTTAAAAAATCAAAGTTGATATCATTCATCTCTACCAACAAAGCACAACTATAAAATTTCAAGTGTTACCTCGAGTTTTTCTTTCGAATATTCCTAGTGGTTATAGCATCATAAGATTCCTAGGAGTCTAGACAACCCCTACAAATATCTATCCAGATATCCGTTATCTGAGTAACATATAAACGAAGGCGAATTCACGATAACTAACTAATATTTAAATAACACAATCAATTTCAATGACTATTCTATCACTATTACTAATGAAAGATACGCCAGACATAATCGTGTTCGATAGTTTATAATTTAGGGGTACTGGTACTCCGTGTAAAAATTTATTTTACGATCTGCGTATGCGATTCAGTCGAAAATGAATTTGAAAAGTGCTAAAAGCGGTTTAAGAGTATGTATAAAAATCGCCATTAAGTAGCTAATAAAAATTCGCTAAAAAAAGTGCTAGAGGGGGTTTAAGAGTATGTATAAAAATCGCCATTAAGTGGGTAATGAAAATTCGCTAAACACGAACTTGTGGATTTCAACACGATAAATAATACAAATTTCCCATTGTCAAGAGCATATCAGATGCCTGAATATTATTTGATATGACAGAGCATTCAGCATACACGTCGCTTATAAAACATACCTTTTTTTATACATGCATATATTTTAAATAAACCGCTCCACATGAGTTAGGGATATTGACTTAAATTGCAGAAAAATATAGTTTAAATGAGATGTTGTGATGAAAATTCATATTATAATGTGATTTCAAGTCGCAGGAAATAAAATTAATTTAAGCCTGTAGGTGTGCAGCGTATACAGGATGGTTAAGAAAAATCGAGGAAAATAATGAAATTTTATTCCCAGAGAATTCAAGCATTTTAAGAGTATCAATGCAATGTATGGCCTCCACGGGCATCAATAACAGCTTGACATCTTCTTTGCATACTTCACACGAGGTTGTTGAACATTTCTTGAGGAATTTGGTTCCATAAACGGGGTTGAGATCACAGATCATTTAAGGATTCTGGTTGATTATTATCTAATCTTCTTTGGAGCATATCCCAAGCATGTTCTATGCAATTCAAATCTGGTGAGTGCGGAGATATTGGTAAATGTGGAATACCAAGCTCCTCGCACGTATTCTTAACTATGGCTGCACGATGAGGTCTAGCGTTATCGTCTAGAAATCGAAAAGTTTCACCAATAGAACATTTATGAAGCATATGCAGAGAACCAAACTTCGGAAAAAAGGCGACCAGATTGACGAAATGTCACATACTGATTTTTATTGGATCGATTCAAGTTGTTGGTGAGTTTTGAATGATTTTACAGCGATTTTTTCGAAGATTACTTACCTTTCGAAACGACTGAATACGATATCCTCAACTCTTGTGGAGCAGTTTATAATAATAATAATAATAAAAATGTTTATTCGTCCTTCAAGACAAAATACATTTGTACGGGACTCAATTACAATACAAACATAAAAATAAAAACAATACAAAAAGTAAATAAAGTGAATGAAGTACAGCAGAAAATCAGAAAAAAAAAGAAAAAAAACAGTACTCTAACTTATGACCATGTCAAAATATTCATGCCTGTTGTAGAAGCACTTTGTGAGCAGCAAGGCCTTAATTTTATTTTTGAATCTTCCGTGCTTCAAAACCTTCAATCTATCAGGAAGATGGTTGAAATATTTGATTCCACTATACATAGGTGAATGCTGAAATACACTGCGCAGAAAAATTAACGTACATTAGAGAAATCTCAAATTTATTCTACAACTGAAGGTGTTTTCAATGATAATTATTTCTATCAGAATTATGCATTCATATGTTATCCACTTTCAACGTTTTCCTTCAATACAGATGTTTTTTCCCAGCAGGATTAAAAGAAGATTATATTATCAGATTTTGAACGTATTGGCTCCATTCTAAAATCAGTTATTCTCGATCAATTGTAGTGATCCATAGTTTTTCTTTCGTTTGATTTTCTACACTCGATCGCTATGCAACGCGAAACACGCAATTTGACCCAAGAGGAATATGGCCAAGCGGTAGTTTTGCGAGAAGAAGGGTGGACATACACAAGAATTGCAGAAAGGTTTGGAGTTTCCCATACCAGTGTGTCCAGAATGTTGCAGCGATTCAGGGAGATAGGTATGAATGTCCGAAGACCAGGACAGGGTAGACCACGGGTAACAACTGCCATTCAAGAACGTTACTTGAGCAACCTCATGGGGTGCAAATCGCCTCAGACAATATGATTTAAGGCCTCGTGTCGCGGCAAGAGGCCCAGCTCTTACCCCAGCCCATCGAAGGGCGCGATTGGATTTTGCGAGAGAGCATATCCATTGAGAAGAGGCCGATTGGGAAAGAGTTATCTTCACAGATGAGTCTAGATTCTGCCTCTACCATTGTGATCGACGTTCCCTTGTATACAGACGTCCACATGAAAGATATGCTCAGTGCAATTTCCTGAATACTACTGGTTTCGGGGGAGGATCTTTTATGGTATGGGGTGGAATATCTTTGACTGCTCGCTCAGACCTAGTGGTCGTTGATAATGGAGCTATGAATGCTAATAAGTATATATGGAACATTCTTGAAGAGCATGTAGTGCTATTTGCCCTATACATTGGTGAAAATTTCATTTTTATGGACGATAATGCCAGACCCCATCGTGCGCGCATCGTTCAGGAGTACCTTGAAGAGGTTGAAGTCTCTCGAATGGAATGGCGAACAAGAAGTCCAGATTTCAATCTGATTGAGCAGGTTTGGGACAACCTCAATAGAAGGCTGAGAAGTTTAGAAATTCATCCAACTACTCTTAATGACTTAGGAATCCAACTGGGAAGGATTAGATCAGAACATTTTAAGATCACTCATTTTGAGTATGAACCGTCGTTGCCGAGCTGTAATTAACGCAAGGGGTGGAAATACCAAGTATTAAATCACTTATCAGCATTTCAGTATTTTGAAAATTGTTCATTTCTCTTCTTTCACATAAGATTCGGTGAAATCCTGAAATTTTCTTCCATTTAATGTGTCTTGTTTCGTTCAAAATCTTCCCGAGAGAACATAAAAAATAGGTTATAAAGTCAATGTAGAGTTAACTTTCATTAAAATTGAGATGTTCAGGATGTGCGTTAATTTTTTTACGCAGTGTACTTTATTCTTCAACATTCAATCAAAACTTGGGCAACACCTTTCGGTTTTCAAGACCATTATCAAGCATGAAACTGATGGTTGATGTTAAACAAAACCAGCAAGCTGTCTGGAATGTTTTAACTCGTAATATACAGAATGCTTCAGAATAAGATTCCGTAAATTCGGGATCTCAATCCTTTGAGAAAACTATATTGTGTCCTTCTGTTAGAGCATGTTTTGCTAGGGCGGATTTTCTGAATGATTCACGACTTTGGACGATCATATTTTATGTTATCGTTCGCCGCGTTTTTTGCGGGCAGCGTATCAGCTCCACGTTGCCTCCAGCAGGCACCAGAGCGAGGTACGCTCGCTCCACTTTCTCAAAAAGCACGAACAGGAGAGAGTCGATACTCAATCGCCGTTTTATCAGAGATACCGGGTCTTTTCGTCGTGCACCTCGGAAAAACCTAGACGTAGTTCGAACGCAGCTATGGACGGAACCCTAGTGCGTCACCAGTCGGTGCCGCTGCTCGCGAAAAAGCGGATTTTCGTGGAACAGCCCGTTAAAAAGAGGTTCGGTTGCAGGCAGACGTTCACGCTGAGGCAGAAGGTGGCGCTGGTGATGCTCGCCACGGTGGACTTCATGAGCTTCTGCTCTATGTCCATCATGGCGCCCTTCTACCCCAAGGAGGCTGCCGCAAAGGGGATGACCGAGCTGACTGCGGGATTTGTCTTCGGTTTCTACGCTCTGGTGGTGATGCTCAGCTCCCCGGTCTTCGGCAAAGTGGTGAGTATGACCTTCAACTTTCAATTATTATGTTTCTTCATTGCAACAAATGCGCCAATACATTATCCACGTTTTTCACAACAAAAACCATAGTTTATTTATTTTTTCCACATTTGGAGTACAAACAGGAAATCATTTTCCCAAGAATACTACCCAAAAAGTTATAAACCCAAAACACGTAACAAGAAATGGTGTATGCTACACATAATAAAATAAAAATTCACAAAATAAGCCAAGTTTACAGCAAATCTGCCAACTATTATTCAAAAAATTTTTTTATCGCTATCTTGAAATTAAACAATTACAAACGACAAAACCAAATATTGGAAAAGTAGAGAGAACACAAAACATTTTTAGATTACATTCGAAAGATTTCAAGGAGATGTCAAGAAAGCTGACTTTCCTGCTGTAGAGGTTAACTACTTCATGAGTTTATGTGGGGATGGGGGTGATTTTTAGCCCACGTTTGATGTAGGTATATAGAGTTGGGCCCAGCACTTCCGTGTTTCAGAAGAAAATTTCTATGTGTTTCAGTATCGTAAAGAGTTCATTGCAGTTCTAAAAGAAGTGCTTCAATGAATTCATTACAGCATTGTTTCCAATTGTTATATTTTTCGTTTTGTGGTTGTCAGTACTTACCTCTCCGATCAAATCAATTCAAATTCCGTCACTAGGATATACAGTGTTATTCAGGAATATGGTTCTATAGAATATTTTCGGGAAAGACACATGATTCAGGATTGAAATTCTAAAGGTGAGCTTCAAGAAAGAAGACGACTTCTCGTATATTTTTTTTAAGGTTCTAGGACTCCTGATTTTTCCGGAAGTGACAGTTTTTCAATTGGACCCATTTTTTTGCATAAATAGATTCTCCATTGAATTCTGAGTCTTTTTGATTCCAGAAGTTTGAATTTTCCCGAGAAAGATCTATTTAAATTTGGAAACACGAAAAAAAATCTCAAAATTGAACTCTGTTGGAATACAGAAAACTTCGAGGTTTTTCATTAAAAATTCTCATTTTCGGGAATCTCCAAGAAGAAAGGCTGATGCTTCTTTTCCGATAGCGTAATTTTCAGAATATGATACAGGAGGTCACAAATTTTTTGTCAAAGTTAGAAGTGGCGAAACATCAAAAAATCGTTTTTTTCAAATTGGAAGCCCATTTTTTCGAAGCATTCTGAAAATTTTCGTCAAAAAATAATAGTAGCATACATCCAAGACTTTCATCCCAAAATGAATATATATATTCGGGAAAAGCGATTTTGTCTTCAATTTTCAATCTCATTCCGAATGTGTTTTTCTACTGGAAAATAATTAGCGGTCAAGTGAAATTTTTGGAAATCTGTTATCGAGAAAATATTTTCTTATAGTTCAGACGAGTTCAGTTTCTCTTTATTTTTTAAAACTAAGGATAATTTCCGCAAATTCTTAATTAATACTCACTTTGAGAACTTCAAACGAATTGTTGCTCTCAGATCACAGATGATAATTGAAGAACTTCTCGACAACAGAGATTTCCAAAAATTTCACTTGACCGCTTATTATTTTCTAGTATGAAAACACATTCGGATAAAAATTGAAGACATCATCGTTTTTCCTGAATATCTCGAAAAATATTCATTTTGGGACAAAAGTCTTGGACGTATGCTTTTATTATTTTTTAACGAAGATTTCGAAAATGCTTCGAATAATAGGGTGGAACCCTGAAAAAAACGATTTCAATCAAAAAGACTCAGAATTAAATTCTTTCGTCGCTCGTTTTCGAATCTCGCATTCATGTTGGAATAGGAGCCAATCTGCAACTTGTTTTAGAATATACTATTGTTGTGCTGATTTGTGCCAAGTTTGTACCGCTTTGTGCAGTTAATTTTTTTTTCTTGATTCCAAAAACAGAAAGGATTGTGTTTCGGAAAACTATTTTTAATGGTCATGGTCTTCCCATGAACACCCTGTACATTTTTGTGCCAAAAAGAAAACTGTCTGATGATACTACCCATCGGCAGGATCGAAAATGAAAAAGGTTTTCCCATGCAGAGGTTTTTTCTACAAAATTTTCAAATAACTATAGTCCCCTGTTTCCACCATTTTTTTCATTAAAATCTCAATTACTCATGAAGTGTTGAGTTCTTACCTAACCTATTGAAATGATATTTAGAAATGGAAAATGGACCATCTATCATAACATCATCGTAAAGGAATATCAAGGAAGCATAAGTAACTAGTTCAAAGTTGAAGAGACAGATTGTTCTGTCAATTATGGTAAAATGTCGTTTTCACTCCATCAAAACCCACCAAACAGATAGTCCTCTAGATGCCAATGACCTTCAATCACCTCCCATGGGCAATTTTCGCACCAACACTACAACTTCGTCAATTCGCAAAAAAGATCATGACCATTCTCACATTTGGCCAGGTTCCGAGCTCCTTACACGAAAATGTCACCGAATGACAACGGAAAAATCCAAACATGGCCTCGGTGACGTTTGGAAAACAGCTGATCCGTTGGAATCTCTAGGATATGGCGCCTTGACAATCGGGGATCCAGTTATTCTTGTGACGTATGGCACCTTCTGAAGGTCGAGCCACTCGAAACGGTGCGGTCGCTGACATACACTGCCCGACAAATGCTGGAGTGACTACACGACTGCAATGGATCATGGCTCTTATGATATCGAATCTGAGCACAAAATATCAGTACTCCATCACTGGATATGTAATGATACTACACCATTTCCAAATGTAATTCAGAAACCGTCAATTGTTTTTCAGATTAGTCAATTGAATATCAGAAAACATCAAATGTAATTCAGATAAGTCAATTGAATTTCAGGATATGGCATATGAAATTCAGATTAGTCAATGGTATTTCAGAATTCTTAATTTGTAATTCAGAAATTTCGAATATTATTTGAATTCAAGTCGGATTTTGAGTCATATATTACTCATTTTCATAATGGTTATCATATCGCCAATCATATATCATATTCAATCAGGTATGTTTCCATGTATGAATAAAATCAATATAATCTGGTGAAATCTCTTGGTGCCGGCTCTTTCTTTTCTTCAACACTGAATTTCAGTAAAAATATGCTAAACCTTCTCAATCGATTAGTCACCTAATACCGTAGCTTCAGGAAGCACATAACACGTAATTAGTCATATGGAGTACATATTTAATTGGAGATGCAATTGACAACAGTGTCTACAGCTGGTGTATTAGCCATACAAAAACTAGGAGGTTCATACGCAGCGTTTTCAGCAAATGAAGGGGTTGAGGGTTGTTACAACAGTTGCAAGATATGAGGAACCAGTTATCAGATTGAGTGATCGTCTGTGATAATGCTGCATGCCATTCGAGATTGGAGACCGTAATCACCCAAACAGTAGCAGTACTGCTGCGGATGAGCCCTTATTCTCCCATGCTCAATCCAATTGAAATTATATGGTCGAAAATAAGAACTTACGTGAAAACAAACCTCAGAATTCCAAACAGTGTGCAATCGGGGGTTATTGAAAAAAGACTAACATACCTGGAAAATATTATTGACCGAGCTAAGATGCAATTGCGATGGCAGACATGCCTGTATGGCTTCAAATTTTTTTAGTTTTGTGTTAAAGATTAAATATTTCACGTGAAAATTAAAATTCCTTTATTATTATTGTTTTATTTCCGAATCACCTCAATTGATATTTTCTGAAATGGAATCTGGTATCCCTGTGCGTATCAAATGAATATCAAATAGCCATTTTCGACATATAATTGACCATATCTCAAATTCAATTGAGTGTGATATCTGAATCACACTTGATGTTTTCCAAAATACAATTGATTTTTCGGATATTCAAATGACTAATCTGAAATACATTTGATGTTTTCTGAAATTCAATTGACTTATCTGAATTTCATATGACATATTCTGAAATTCAAATGACTAATCTGAATTACATTTTATGTTTTCTGAAATAAAATTGAATAATTTGAAATACAAGTGATGTTTTCTGAATGCCAACTGGCAATTTCTGAATTAAAATTGGAAATGGTGTAGAGGTTGCCTTTTATGTTTGCCATTTTTATATTCTCGGATTGGCCAACCCTTTTTTTTCGTATCAAAGGCCAGTTCTTGCAGATGCCAGCGAGTGTTGGACTTAAACCAACTAAAAAAACCCTCCTCATCTGCTTGGCTGGATCCCCAAGGACACTGATTCCATCCAGGTAACTTGTTTCGATCGCTGGGACATCAATTACTATGGTATTCTTCAGTATATCGGTACTGGTCACTCTCACCTCTTACCAGGGTTAATTAAGACATGGGTTCGGAGATTGATAATCATCTAGAAGTCATCTAGTGTTCAGTTTTCGTCGTTAAGAGGGGCTCTCACTGTTTGACTCTACATTTCGTATGTTTCCACGTCTTGGTTACGTTGGTAGACCCTCAGGGAGGTCTTGGTCGACTCTCTACCCTTCCTTATACAATTTTTGAAACATAGATGAATTCAAAATAGTTATCATCGAAATGAATACCATTTTAAATTCCCAGACTCAGAGATCTTTTATCGTGAAGTTGGAGAAATGATATTAGATTTTGTCACTGAGATGAGAGATATACCGGTTTCGGCCCTGTTGGGCCTCATCAGTATCCCTTACATCTCAGGACAAAATCTTCATAAAAAACTTCGAAATTTGAAGCAATTGGTTGTGAAGCAATGAGTAAAATATTACAAAGTACTAAGGTGGTGACATCCAATTGCGTCAAAATGAAGTTTCACATCTCCAATCAAATGCAAAAAAAGAAATCTGTACTTCCTCTTTCACTGAATGAGATTTTAGCAGTAGCTCTATTCAGGGCCCGCTTGCTAGTTTCTCAAAGTGATGGAAAACGCCCAATTCTTTTTGTGACTGTGAAGCCAGATGTTTTTAAAAAAAAGAAAATTCTTTGCCTTTATCGAGAATATTTTTGAAACATAGATGAATTCAAAATAGTAATCATCGAAATGAATACCATTTTCAATTCCCAGGCTCAGAGATCTTTTATCATGCAAGCGGCCCTGAATAGAGCCACTGCTAAAATCTCATTCAGTGAAAGAGGAAGTACAGATTTCTTTTTTTGCATTTGATTGGAGATGTGAAACTTCATTTTGACGCAATTGGACGTCACCACCTTAGTACTTTGTAATATTTTACTCACTACTTCACAACCAATTGCTTCAAATTTCGAAGTTTTTTATGAAGATTTTGTCCTGAGATGTACGGGATACTGATGAGGCCCAACAAGGCCGAAACCGGTATATCTCTCATCTCAGTGACAAAATCTAATATCATTTCTCCAACCTCATGATAAAAGATCTCTGAGCTTGGGAATTGAAAATGGTATTCATTTCGATGATTACTATTTTGAATTCATCTATGTTTCAAGAATGTTCTCGATGTGGCCTCCGTAAAGGCAACGAATTTTCTTTTTCTTCCTTATACAAGTTACGATAGAGAGTCAATGCCCCTGGCTCCTTGAAGAATAGAGCTATCCAACACTCATTGCATTCGTGTTGCAATAGGAGCCCATTCTGCAACGATATTCTCTCTATTTCAGTCAAGTTTTGTGAAATACACTCGAAATTCAAATGAAAATTCAATTCAGGTTAGTGACTTTTATATTTCATCTCCGCAGTTGGTGTGACTTACGAAATTTGACAGATTAAGTAATTTGAATTGATTTGATTCGAAACTTAATTTGATCGGAGGTCAGTACTGACAACTACAAATCGAAAAATATAACTGAAACAATGCTGTGATGAGTTTCATTACAGCACTACTAATACAACAAATGATGAAACAAAACGTACCTAAGCTGAGGTAAAAAAAGAACGAGGTACCATAACATTCTTCGTATGATACTATAGAATCATACGATACTATCATCACTAGTATCATACGATACTATAGAGCCAGGGGAAAAACCTCAGCCGAAAAAACCTGTCTCCCCGTGAAAAAAATAACATAAAATATCAAATATCAGGAAAATCATGAAAGACATCAGTGTGAGACTCGGTGTGAGAACATCTTCATGTTATCCATCGATGGGCTCAGATAAACAGATTCTTCCCAAAACGGCTCGCAATTCTTAAGCTGAAATGAAAAAAGACAAAAGTAGAAAAGAAACCGATTATTCAGAATAATTCAAATTATTTTGAAATTAACCACCCCTTTTAGAAATGATTTTCGATCATTAATATTTGTTTTTGTGCCAATCCACTCAGCAATAAACGAAAGCGGTCTTTTAAAGACTAAACTAAAATTAAAATAATGTAAGCTAAAACAACAAATGCGGTTACAATTTTGCCTCTTTCTATGTTGCAGATGCCGAAAGTTGGAGTGAAGCTCTGCTTCATACTAGGAACTTTTTTTTCCGGGATATGCAGCTTTGCTTTCGGGTAAGTAAAACTTTATTGTGATTTCATTCAGCGTTATTAATTTTACTTTGTTGATTTCAGGTTGTTGAACGTGATAGACGATTACACCACGTTTGCAGTTTTATCCTTCGTTATAAGAGGCTTCGAAGCCTTAGGAGCCAGCGCTTATTCCACGGCCGGCTATGTGATAATAGTTAATATTTTTCCAGAACATTCCGGAGCAGTAAGGGTGAGAGTTTTTTTTTAAACAATATCGAGAAATATGAACTGCTCCACATGAGTTAGGGATATTGACTTGAATTGTGAAACAATGAAGTTTAAACGAGATTTTGTGATGAAAATTCATAAATATTTTCAATGTTCAATGTTAATTTAACGTCATCAAAAATATTCACATGACTAGTCATGAATACAAATTAAATAAATCAAAAATATTACGGTATGAATGGGAATAACATCACATAGTCTATCCTAAAATATAACACACATACTGAAACAACATACAACATCCTGGATTAACAATTACGTGCTTCTATACATAATGACACATTTATGTAATAGAGCAAATAAATTTTAAATTTTTTTTTTTATTTTTAGAGAAGCCAAGGCAAATATCTCAGACAGCATAATAGATTTCCCTTTTAAATTTTCAAATTTGAACTCAAAAATTCATCAACTGAATAATATGCGCCCTGGATCAACAAATTTGTTATTATTTTATTAAATTTTTTTGCTGTAAGGAGCTCAGACTCTTATTATAAAATTTATGTTCTCAAGTTGCAGGAAATGAAATTAATTTTGGACTGTAGGTTTGCAGCGTATACAGGGTGGTTAGGAAAAATCGAGAAAAATAACGAAATTTCATTACCAGAGAATTCAAGCATTTTAAGACTATCAATACAATGTATGGCCTCCACGGGCGTCAATAACAGCTTGACATCTTCTTTGCATACTACACACGAGATTGTTGAACATTTCTTGAGGAATTTGGTTCCATAAGAAGCCCTCTCAGATCATTTAAGGATTCTGGGGTAGGTTGATGATTATCTAATCTTCTTTGGAGCATATCCCATGCATGTTCTATGCAATTCAAATCTGGTGAGTGTGGAGGTATTGGTAAATGTGGAATGCCAAGCTTCTCGCGCGCATTCTCAACTATGGCTGCACGGTTCGGTCTAGCGTTATCGTCTAGAAATTGAAAAGTTTCACCAATAGCAGCGTGAGAATTTGGCAAAACATTGTCAATGACATGCTCCCTATAGTGTAAGGCGGTCATATTCCCAGGACAAATGTGTGGATCTGTGCGCCCGTTGAAACATATCCCGGCCCATACCGTAACACTACCCCCTCGGAATGGATGGACTTCTTGGACATAGCGACGATTACGGGGTATGCGTGGTATTGTCCATACCCTCATTCTTCGAGAATCTGAAAATCGTCCATACCTGGATTCATCATTGAAAAAGACACTACGCCATTGATCGTTCCAATTGATATGTTGCCTTGCCCATTCCAGTCTTTGACGCTTATGGTCACGTGTGAATGGAACTCCTCTTAATTGGCGTCTAGAACCTAGATTTACCTCTTTCAAACATCGTCTGATGGTTTCGATGGAAACTTGAACCCCATCTGCATTGTGAAGAGTATTCCGTAGCATTCTACACGTAGATGTAGGCTTTCTTCTCGCCGAAACAGTGATGAAACGATCCTGAGCAGGTGTTGTTTTTCGTCGCTCACCAAGCCTTGGTCTTTCCAACATGAAACCCGTCTCCCTGAACCTATTCCGAAGACGAGATATCACACTTTGACTGACTTGGAGCCTTTCCGCTACAACAACTTAAGTGAGACCATCCTGTAGCATTCTGACAGCCCTATTAGCCTCAGCGTTTGTTGATTTACGTCTTGGTATTTTCAGAAAACTCGTTTCAAATCGAAGCCGTTGATAAACTGACTCCATTTCGAAAAAGAACATTCATGAAGCATATGCAAAGAACCAAACTTCAGAAAAAAAGTGGCCAGTTTGACGAAATGTCTCATACTGAGTTCAAGCACCTGTCTATCAAAGATGACTTCGAAACTGATGATTGATTTTTTTCAGGGCCTTCTAGAAACCTTCGTGGGTCTGGGCATGAGTGCTGGACCGGCCATAGGAGGCCTGCTCTATGCGGTAATTTTTTTTTTAATTTCTATCCGAAATTCGCCCTTTACGATACAACTTTTTTACGTGATTTGATTGCTCCTTTTCTTCTAGGAAGGTCGGAGGTTTTGGGCTGCCATTTTACGTAGTAGGATTAATAACAATTGTGATAGCCCCGATGAACATTTATCTACTGCCGAAGTTAGAGAGTGAGTAATTTTTTTTATTTTCAACAATTCACTTTCTTGGGAAAAAATAAAGAGTCTGAAACAAATCCTCTGACACGTTTATTCACTGTGCCAGAGTGTTCGTAAGCGCCCCATCTATCACATACTCAAGTCACGACCTTCAAAACATATATGCTCGCTATCTACAGTACAGCATTTTTGTCTACATCATATTTGAACCACCCACGTACTTCTTGTAGTGTAGATAACTGTTTTATTTGTTTCTCATTTGTAAACGTCGGTTTCCAAAAACACAAAATTAATCAAGAAAGTTTATTTTATCAAGTCACTAACTTGTAAAACTGACAGTTGAGTTGCAAAATTTTTACAAGTTAGTAGTATTATTTACATTAGAAAATTTTGTTTTATCGTCATATATGTTGAAGATCATGGTACAATTGTTATTTCCAGTAACACAGATTTTTGATGATGAAAGAGTTGATACTGATGATGATGAACCATCTGTTGACTAAGAAACTGCTGAACTCGAAGACTGCAGAACATTTGTACTCTACTTAGTACCAAATAATTTGCTAGACATTTCGATTTTTTTGTTGACCGAATCATCGACATAACTCATCGCAATTTCGGTGCTCTTCCACCCTCCTGCACGCTTTAGTGCTCAATTATCTCCACCCAAATCCGAAACCATAGTGGCTCCAGTTCTGCGAAAAGAGTGGCCGGTGTATAACTCTGGGTTTTTTTAACCTAAATATTTAGCTATTTGCTTTGAGACACCACCAATAGTGTGCTGGCCAGCATTAAGGGAAATGTACTTTCCATGCGGTATTTCAAAAAAAATCTTAGGCTTTCTGTTCCAGGAGGCCGAAGATTTACATATTTTCTGTATAACATGCAGGGCTAGAAGCTGCAGCCATCATCGGTTATGGTGAATCTTCTTGTTGTTAAATTTTTTGTTTGCCGCAATGTCACAATAACGTGACATTCATGTTTAAGGAGAGAATTTCGTCACATCAACAACATCCAAAGATCCCAAATATTGTTACAATTTTCGCCAGCAACCACTGGTCATCAGGAGCATGTAAAAGAAATTTTTCAGCCTCTTCTTCACTTGACACTTTGGCCTTTTTTGGCGTATAACGCTCATTTTTTCGTTTAAGAAACGCTATTACCTTTTGAAATCTGCAAATGACAACTAAACGTCATATTTTTAATATATTTTTTAAAGAAAACAAACCTGCGAACAGGGGCATTTTCTTTCATTTCCAAGCAGCTTTTCAGCATAGACCATTTTGCCCATAAAGTATTAGGGCTGAATCTAGCTGATAGTTGATTCAAGTAGACCAACAAAACAGGTTCAGTTACCCACTATTTTTGTTTTGCCACTTTTTGAAGTCGTCGTATTCTCGCTCGTACCTTGAAGCTGATTTTGCAGGTAATAAACTTGATGCTACTCTGCTGGCTGCCTCAATAATTTCTTTTGGTACATTCATTTTCATGTTCATGGCAACGCTTCCATAGCTTACGACGTTTGCGACAAATTATTGAGATTTTTTTGGAATTTATCTAACCTTTTTACAAATGAGAAACCAATAAAATATAAAACAATACACGCAAGGTAACGGGTTTTACTGGCTCAAGGAGGTAACTGACTCGCCTGCGGCTCGTCAGTTATATCCTCCATTCGCCAGTAAAAACCCTCTTACCTTGCTAGTAATGTTATATACTATTGCATTATGAATTCAGTCAAAATTTTTCATTATTACCATCAGAAAAACACTCATTTGGATAATTCTGCAGCACTGAACTCGAAAAATATCTCGCGAAGTCTTCACCTATATATGTGGAAGTTGGTAAAAACGTAAGCAATTTTCCAGACAGAGATAATCTCGGTCGACCTTGGCGTGAATCCAGATTTGTGGGGATCATTAAATTCTCATTTCCCAAGATCACCACGCTTTCAATAATTCTCGAGCACGTGTTGGAGAACTCGAAACCGTATCACAAATTATGCCGACTAGCGAGAAATCTGATTAGCGAAATTATCCGCTTTTAATTCGATGGAGATCGAGAGATAATCGGGATCGTCATTTCGATCGCCAGTGGCGGCTCGTCGGCGAGAGAAGAGCGATGTTGCTTGCAATGTCGTGCGTTATTTTCAATAATGAGTGATGGTATATTCTGAAACAAGTTGCAGAATGAACTCCTATTCCAACTCGAAAGCATGAGTGTTGGTTTTGCCTTCTGCAACGAGTATCAGACGATATTTTCTCTATTTCAGTCAATTTTTTTTAATACTCTCGAAATACAAATTCAGATTAGTGACTTTTGTACTGTACTTGACAGTTGGTGTGACTTACGATATTTGACAGATTTCGGAATTTGAATTTATGGCGGTATTCTGCTTTCATCTGTAAGCGAATCTGTAACTTTTCATAAGTTTACAGGACAATTACGATTCTCGACGCTTCCTATAAATCTGTAGCTTACAGGTGATCGGAAACATTTCGAAAGGTATATTGTGAGGTTATGTTGAATGATTTGTTTTAGCCACAGAACATGAAATACTTTACTAAACTCAACTACTTTTGTAATTCATCTTTGTACTTCGGTTGTTAATTTCTCTTTCTCGTTGTAACGAACACGAATTGAACATAAATATATCCAATAATCAATACTTACGAGCCAAAATTATAGGAAAATAAATTCTGTTCTATGATCTTATTACGAAGTAGTTACGATCTTATTAGGGAGTAGTTCAAAATTGACACTTCTAATACGAGAGTTACAGAAAAACTTCCAGAATGTCATAATTTACGAATCTGGAAGTCAGCCACATACAGATCCATAGATAAATTACAGATCAATCGTACGCTACAGATTCGTAGCTTACAGAGAAAAAGCAGAATACCGCCATTATTTGATTCGAAAATTCAGAGGATCTGAGGTCAGTACTGACAGCCACAAAACGAAAAATATCACTGAAAACAATACTGTAATTAACCCAATCTCAATTTTGATGAAAGTTAACTCTACATTGACTTCATAACTTATTTTTTATGTTCTTTCGGAAAGGTTTTGAACGAAACAAGACACATTAAATGGAAGAAAAATTCAGGATTTCACCGAATCTTATGTGAAAGAAGAGAAATGAACAATTTTCAAAATACTTAAATGCTGATAAGTGATTTAATACTTGGTTTTTCCACCCCTTGCGTTAATTACAGCTCGGCAACGACGGTTCATACTCGAAATGAGTGATCTTAAAATGTCCTGATTTAATCCTTCCCAGATTTCCCCGAGTTGGATTTCTAAGACATTAAGAGTAGCTGGATGATTTTCTGAACTTCTCAGCCTTCTATTGAGTTAGTCCCAAACCTGGCCATTCCATTCGAGAGACTTCAACCTCTTCAAGGTACTCCTGAACGATGCGCGCACGATGGGGTCTGGCATTATCGTCCATAAATATGGAATTTACACCAATTTATGGGTCAAATGGCACTACATGCTCTTCAAGAATTTCCTTATATACTTATCAGCATTCATAGCTCCATTATCAACGACCACTAGGTCTGTGCGAGCAGTCGAAGATATTCCACCCCATACCATAATCGATCCTCCCCCGAAACCAGTAGTATTCAGGAAATTGCACTGAGCATATCTTTCATGTGGACGTCTGTATACAAGGGAACGTCGATCACAATGGTAGAATCTAGACTCATCTGTGAAGAGAATTCTTTCCCAATGGATATGCACTCTCGCAAAATCCAAACGCGCCCTTCGATGGGCTGGGGTAAGAGCTGGGCCTCTTGCCGCGACACGAGGCCTTAAATCATATTCTCTGAGGCGATTTCTTATTGTCTGAGTGCTAATTTGTACCCCATGAGTTTACTCAAGCTGATTTTGAAGGAGGCGAGCGGTTGCAAACCGTGGTCTCAACGAAGAAACTCTTAAGTAACGTTTTTGAATGGCAGTTTTTACCCGTGGTCTACCCTGTCCTGGTCTTCGGACATTCATACCTGTCTTCCTGAATCGCTGCATCATTCTGGACACACTTGTAAGGGAAACTCCAAACCTTTCTGCAATTCTTGTGTATGTCCACCCTTCTTCTCGCAAAACGACCGCTTGGGCACATTCTTCTTGGGTCAAATTGCGTGTTTCGCATTGCATTGCGATCGAGTGTAGAAAATCTAACGAAAGAAATACTATTGATCTCTAGAATTGATCGAGAACAACTGATTTTAGAATGGAGCCAATACATTCAAAATCTGGCAATATAATCTTTTTTTATTCCTTCTGGGAAAACCTATTGAAGAAAAACGTTGAAAATGGATAACATATGCATGCATAATTCTAAAAAAATATAATTATCATTGAGAACACCCTCAATTGTAGAACAAAAAATTTGAGATTTCCATAATGTGCGGTAATTTTTTTTCGCAGTGTAATTATAATTCTGGTGACGATTTTTATCATCTGGAATGAACTCTTGGATTAGTGTCATGAGAAATAATATTTCTACACCATTTCCAATTGTTATTCAGAAATCTTCAATTCACATTCGAAAAAATCACTTGTATTTCAGATTTTTCAATTGTATTTCAGTAAATGACGAATCGATTTCAATTGAGTGATCTGAAATACATTTGATGTTCTGGAATTCAATTGACGCTTTCTTAAATTAAAGTGACTAATCATAAATACACTTGACGGTTTCTGACTTACACTTGGAAATTGTGTATTAATAATACTCATGACAGAATTTTGGTAATGTATTCAAATTTTTGAGTCTATTCTGGTGTTAGTAGTTTTTCGGTTCATCTGTTCAAACAACTATCAAATTAATGACAACTATGACTTTGCGGCGCCGCCTGGAACAATTTCTCATATTCATCTTATGACGTTCCATTCAGAAAGTGACGATTCCGTACGCCTTGTTTTTTTAGACATCTTACAAATATCTTTGGATATAGATTGTAGAAAATTGTTGGTTGTGTTTCTTCTTCCGCATACGTGGGTTCCTCAAGGATGCGTTTGTCTCTTTAACCAATTCCCGCACACTCAATGAACTCGAAATTGAAACAATTAAGGTTCTTCAATTACGACCCACTATGGGATCCGAACAAACGGGCAAATTGTTGTAAAATTGACCTGGCAAACTGAGATAAGGCACCGGGCACCGGTCATGTGAAGTAAACAAAAGGCCACTATGAGGAAGTGTCCCTGTCCCGAGAATGGTCCGAAATTGATGCTCTCCTTGTACAGGGGACGTTCTAAAATGAACAATCCAGAAAGTGGTAGTTAAGAATTGTCATTTCATTTTCATTCTACCACTTCTTTCTTTAATACTTTGGTAAATATATTCATTCAGATCTTGTGGAACCAACATCGTACGAGAATTTCCCAGTTTCGCATGATTTTAATGGTTATATTTAATCATTTTATGTTCGTCTCCTGCTATGGATTTGTTTTTTATAATATGTCAATTTTATGAGACGGAAAACAGTTCTGCCAACCTGAATTTTTCAATGCGAAGATCACTATATTCTTGTAAATATTAAATTGATTTCAATAAAAAATTCAATGAATTAGAGGAAATAACGTGAGTCTTCGATCGATTTGTTTCTAAAAATTCATTGGTTTTACCTTCAAACTAGAAATCTCAACACTTCTTAAATTCACCGGGAGCATTTTTTGATACAATAACCATGCTATTAGCTGATTTAGAAAGTTTTTTATTTTTTATGCGGCAACGACGAGTCGGTCTATAATAAAATCATGAAAAATAAGTTTAAAAAATTGATAAATGAATGAGAAATAAATAAAAGACATTTATTATAATTATCATAATTATTATTGAATGAGCTGAAAAACCAATCACAATACCAAACACAAATCATTTATAGATAGAGTGGCGTATAATTTTTTTTCTCTATTTCAGTATCGTAATGAGTTCATTACAGTACTAAAAGTAGTGCTGTAATGAAAGTCATTACAGCATTGTTTTCAGTTATATTTTTCGTTTTATGATTGTCAGTATACTGACCTACGATCGAATCAAGTTTCGAATCAAATCAATTCAAATTCCGTGATCTGTCAAATTTCGTTTGTCACACCAACTGCCAAGATACAAAACAAAAGTCACTAATCTGAAATTTCATTTGAATTTCGAGAGGTTTTCACAAAAATTGACTGAAATAGAGAAAATACCGTCTGATACTCGTTGCAGAAGGCAATTCCAAAACTCATTCTCATTCGTGTTGGAATAGGAGCTCATTCTGCAACTTGTTCTAGAATATACTATTCTCTATTTCAGTATCGGACATTACAGTACTAAAAGTAGTGCTGTAATGAAACTCATTACAGCATTGTTTTCAGTTATATTCATGGGCGCCCGCAGGGGGTGGCCAGGGGAGGCCGTGGCCCCCCCTGAGATTTTGATCTCCTTCTTGTTTTTGAGCAAAACCGAATACTGATTTCGCCTGTGCTTCATCAATTAATTATTTGGCCCCCCCCTGAAAAAAAATTCTGCGGGCGCCCATGGTTATATTTCTCGTTCTGTTGTTGTCAATACTGACCTCCGATCTCATCAATTCTTCAATCAAATCAATTCAAATTCCGTCATCTGTCAAATTTCGTAAGTCACACCAACTGACAAGATACAATACAAAAGTCACTAATCTGAATTTTTATTTGAATTTCGAAAGTATTTCACAAAACTTGACTGAAATAGAATAATAGTCATTGTAGAAGGCAATTCCAACACTCATGCTTTCGAATGTGTTGGAATTGCTCATTCTGCAACTTGTTGCACATGGGCGCCCGCAGAATTTTTTCTCAGGGGGGGCCAAATCAAAATTTGATAGGGCGAAGGTGATATCAGTACCCGTTTTGCTCAAAAACAATAGGGAGATCCAAATCTCAGGGGGGCCACGGCCCCCTCTGGCCCCCCCTGCGGGCGCCCATGTTGTTGCAGAATATATACTATTACCCGTACGGACGCCATTGCAACTCGTCTAGTGAATGTTTGAAGCCAATCACCGATGGTCAATTCTAGGTACCTACCTCCTTGACTTGATGTAAATATTATTCCATTCTCGGATATGATTGCACCTAATTTTCTCAATCCCACTTTTATTTGCATAATGTGCTCATCCTTCATTGTTCATAGATGAAAGGACATAGTTGCGAAAAATATGATGCGATTTTTCAAGATTGTTGCTCAGAGATTGATCCACATAAGTCAAGGAGGTTCAGAAATGTTGACACTTGTTCAAAAGTTTTCATATTTTTCCATAAATTTTTTGAATTTCAGATAGTTAAATGTTCACTCATTCATCTAACTGATTTTTTGCACATTTCTTCAAGTTTCACAGTTTCAGCTGAAAATTATTTCTTTTCTTTTGTGATACAAGATCAGTTGACTCGAAGAATTGATGTTCTCATGATTTTTAAAATAAAATTGCTCTAAAATTTGATGCGGTACTGAAACTGCGATAAAAAGTATACTGAAAAATCAACCCTAAAGGTGTTTTTGATTTCGAGAGCATAGTCACAATACTGTAGAAGCTATTGTGATTTAAAATAATTTTCCAACTTTCAAAATCACCCTATAGCTCAGAAACCAAAAACTCTAGCGGTATACACCAATTTGTGTTTCCCAAAAAAGAGAACACGACATGTACCTATATTTTTTCTCTTTTAATTCAGGAGATGAAGATCTTAATCCGACCACCCGTACTTTATGTAGGATTTTCGAAATGAATATGATTATTATTATCATCCAAAGTGGCAAACTCATGAGCTTTTTTCATTATCTAACACCATCAGTAGTCAACCACTAAATTTTCACCTTTTTCTTTCACAGAATTCACAATGGAGCAAAAAGCAGGATCATTCACAAAACTTCTCCGTCTGCCTTCAGTATTGATCACCTGCCTGATTTTAGTGGTGGTTGCTGCTACCTGGGGCTTCTTGGATCCCACCTTAGAGCCGCATTTAAGACCGGTAAGGAGCTTACAAGACGTTCCCAAAAGCAAACTTTGCCTTAGACACTATTTTGTACCACTACAGTTGATTTTGATATGATAAGTTCAAATTGAAGTTTTTGTCATCGTCGATAGGGCAGAGTGGCACTGATGAGTCGTAACAATGACGAAACCGGTCTGTCGCTACTCTACTGCAATGGCGGCACTTTCCTGATCTGGAAGAATCTGCAAATTTGGTCTCCACTAGTCCATTTTTGATTTATTATGTTCGTTGCCCATAAATTGAGTATGAAATCTCATTCTTTTATTAATTGAAGTCTTCAACACTTTGAATAATTTTTCCTTCCAATATTCAATGAATTTCGTATATGAATTTTGAACATTTTTTCCTGTTTTTTGTTTTCAAATTCGATGGAGTATTCAATTGTGAATATTTTCGTTTTCAAGTCGTTGCATTTGTCATAATACTTTCCAAAAACTGAAGAAAAAAGAGATATAAGTGTATTCGATATTATGTTTGCTATTCCTAATCTAAATATCTTAAGCACAAACCGTTTTCACATTCTTGAAGTCGAAGACTGTCGAAATATTGGACATTTTTAGAATTTTGAAAAACTCGTCACAGGATGTTCCAAATGTTGGATCAAAAATTGGGATCAAGATTGGTCCATAACTTTCCTTTTTCAAATTAGAACCCTATTTTTTTATGATTGCTTTGGATTGTGAGAAGAAAAATGATGATAATGTTCCAAAATGTTAAGGCTCCTAAAATTCATAATTCAGGATTTCCTGATTTCATGTCGTACGTACCGTCAAATTCATAGAATCTTTTTTATATCAACAATGACCTTGGTCAAAGATGATAAATTATTCAAATAACTCACTAGTGACACACCTCTTTTCGGAATTAATTCATCATTGTTGATATGGAACAGATTTCATTAATTTGACGCTACGTACGAAATAATATCTGAAAATCCTGAATAACTCAAGAATTATTAATTTCAGGAGCATCAACATTATCATCATTTTTCATCGCAGAATCCAACGCAATCATAAAAAATAGGGTTCTAATTTGAAAAACGAAAGTTATGAGTCAACCTTGATTCCAATTTTCGACCCAACATTTGGAACACCCTGTGACGAATTTTTCAAAATTCAAGAAATGTACAATATTTCCACAATCTTCGACTTCAAAAACGTGAAAACGGTTCGTGCTTAAGATATTTTGAATAGGAGTAACAAACATGATACCGAATACTCTTTTCCCCTTTTTTTTCAGTTTTTTCTCGATATTTCGTGAACTATTTCAAACAAAAAAACATACAGCTGAAAGTGGTCTGACTCCAAGAATATTTAAGCTCGGTGGATAATGTCAAACAATAACATAATCCCATTTTTCATATCTCAAATATTTCCAGTTCTCCAGAAACGCCTAATAGGCCGTCGAACTTGATACACCCTGTATATTGTTTGTTTCTTGAGAATCCTAGTGGGGACCAAGACTTTTGACGATATTTCGTATTTTCCTCATTGGTAAACACAATACTGATATCCATGTTTTTTTTTCAGTTTAACTTGGACGCTGGCAAAATTGGATTGATATTCCTCCTTTTATCCGCCATGTACGGTATATTCTGCCCGGGATGGGGCTGGCTTTCTGACAAACTGGACACTTATTGGTGGATCATGTCCGTTGGATTGCTGCTCAACTTCTTCTGCCTAATGTGCTTGGGTCCCTCGCCAGTCCTGCATTTTTTGACAAAGTGAGTGAAACATTTTTCGACGAGAAGGTTAAATTCACCATCGAGTTTCCAGTCTTAAACAGGACCCGCATCAAGCTGGTCAGAGTTTAACTCTGTAACAGGGCGATCCCTCAGATCAAGAATCTTCTGAAGAAGCCTACAGCTTATACTTTATTGAAATACACTGCGCAAAATAATTAACGCACATTATGGAAATCTCAAATTTATTCTACAACTGAAGGTGTTCTCAATTATAATTATTTTTATCAGAATTTTGCATGCATATGTTATTCACTTTCAACGTTTTTCTTCAATACAGATGTTTTTTCCTAGCAGGAATAAAAAAAGATGATATCATCAGATTTTGAATGTATTGGCTCCATTATAAAATCAGTTGTTCTCGATCAATTCTAGTGATCAATAGTTTTTCTTTCGTTTGATTTTCTACACTCAATCGCTATGCAACGCGAAACACGCAATTTGACCCAAGAGGAATGTGCCCAAGCGGTAGTTTTAAGAGAAGAAGGGTGGACATACACAAGAATTGCAGAAAGGTTTGGAGTTTCCCATACAAGTGTATCCAGAATGTTGCAGCGATTCAGGGAGACAGGTATGAATGTCCGAAGACCAGGACAGGGTAGACCACGGGTAACAACTGCCATTCAAGAACGTTACTTGAGAGTTTCTTCGTTGAGACAACGGTTTGCAACCGCTCGCCTCCTTCAAAATCAGCTTGAGCAAACTCATGGGTGCAAATTAGCACTCAGACAATAAGAAATAGCCTCAGAGATAATGATTTAAGGCCTGGTGTCGCGGCAAGAGGGCCTGCTCTTACCCCAGCCCATCGAAGGGCGCGTTTGGATTTTGCGAGAGAGCATATCCATTGGGAAGAGGCCGATTGGGAAAGAGTTCTCTTCACAAATGAGTCTAGATTCTGCCTCTACCATTGTGATCGACGTTCCCTTGTATACAGACGTCCACATGAAAGATATGCTCAGTGCAATTTTCTGAATACTACTGATTTCGGGGGAGGATCGATTATGGTATGGGGTGGAATATCTTTGACTGCTCGCACAGACCTAGTGGTCGTTGATAATGGAGCTATGAATTCTGATAAGTATATAAGGAACATTCTTGAAGAGCAAGTAGTGCCATTTGCCCCATACATTGGTGAAAATTTCATCTTTATGGACGATAATGCCAGACCCTATCGTGCTCGCATCATTCAGGAGTACCTTGAAGAGGTTGAAGTCTCTCGAATGGAATGGCCAGCAAGAAGTCCGGATCCCAATCCGATTGAGCAGGTTTGGGACAACCTCAATAGAAGACTGAGAAGTTCAGAAAAATCATCCAGTTACTCTTAATGACTTGGGAATCCAACTCGGATAAATCTGGGAAGGATTAGATCAGAACATTTCAAGATCACTCATTTTGAGTACGAACCGTAGTTGCCGAGCTGTAATTAACGCAAGGGGTGAAAATACCAAGTATTAAATCACTTATCAGCATTTCAGTATTTTGAAAATTGTTCATTTCTCTTCTTTCACATAAGATTCGGTGAAATCCTGAATTTTTCTTCCATTCAATGTGTCTTGTTTCGTTCAAAACCATCCCGAGAGAACATAAAAAATAAGTTATAAAGTCAATGTAGAGTTAACTTCCATTGAAATTGAGATTTTCAGAATGTATTTTTTTTGCCAATGAGCCCAGAAGACGCTTGTTGTATCATGAAAGGTTTAACTTTTTAATTTATACTCTTTCTACCAAAGTGTGAAATCTATAAATAGTGTTTCTTGATTAACACAATGCGTTTTGCGTTTCAAGACAATTTACAAAGCATTACAGTGTGTTGTTCGGGTATTCTTCCATTGAATGGTCGAGTAACTCAATAAAACAGTCGGCCGATGCAATTTAAGACATGTTACTCATAAATGCACACGTCGAATTATTAAAATGATACAAACGTAATACAATAATCCTCGGGAATACCAGTTTATGATGTTTCGAATCGCATTTCTCGTAATACTGATACAGTTCTCGGTAATGATAAGAAATCCGAGTAGAAAAACCATGTATTTATTTATGTTAGTTAGTACAACTCGAAAAAAACGTTGCAGATATAAATGCCGTATAATAATGAGAATTTCATGCACATAATTTATGCATCTATTTCCTGTTTGCTTCTTGTACAGGCTGTTCCACGAGCTATAAGTCAAAATTTTGCAGATAATGACTAATTCTGATTCATGATATTCGTTGGGAAAAATATATCTTAAGAGCTAACGATAAACAGTGACTTTCTCTGACGATCTACATTAATACTTATCTTCTTATTTTATCTTCAAATTATTCTTGGTCTAAGATTATAATTGGAACGCTGTTGCAGAGTTCAATTCTGAGCCGTTATTCATAGCTCCTCTAATGGAGGGAGTTTTAACGTACCTGATGTAGATTTGAACATAGCTCTCACTCCGTGTCGTCTTGATTCGGGTCCTGCCTGAGACAGGCTACCATGCGCCTTGTACCAAGTTTGTTTCATTATTTTTTATTCATGCTGTTTGCATGTTAATGAATCTCAATGGCTTTCATGTAATTTTTGATGTTTCAACTGACATCTGCCTTCGAGAAAATTGTATTGTGTTCATCCGTTAAAGCATGTTTCGATAGAGCAGATGTCTTTGTCAGATTCAGTCCACAGCATCATTCGTGTTTCTTAATAATTATCGCATTGATTCTCCGTTTTGTAGTACTAATGTAGACTTTGCCGCAGTCACAAGGTATCCTGTAAATACTGGATTGTGAAAATGGGTCGACTTTGTCGGTGGTTTTCTATAAACCCAGTGTCCTTGTTTCCCATTAGGCTTTCTAGTTACTAAGACGTCTAGATTGTGTAGATAATTTTTTTAAATTCCTTTATATGGTGAATTGAATATTCGAAGGCCTATTGTTAAGAAAACATCACAAGCATATAAATAAAGATGAAGTCAACCAGTTGCCGATATATCGACATGAATCGATAAATTTAATAATTTTTTTTTTTGTCTTTTTCAGCACGATCTGGTTGAACATAGTGTCCCTATCGACTCTGGGAATATCAGTGGCCATGGCTCAGATGCCGACTTACAGGAGCCTTTTGGACAGTGCCATGTAAGTTTCAAATAAATTTAATAATCAGTATTTATTTGGTATTGTGAAATATCAATAACAACGGGGTGCTTCCAGTAAATCAATGTCTTTCGTCATTTTGAAGAGAATCCAACCAATGAGTACCTCGAAAATGGCTCAGCATTTTTTACTTTCAAAATTTCGTTGTGCTGGGAATGTTATCCTTTATTTTTCGAATTATATAGGGAATATACCAGCTCAACACTTTTCGAAATAGTCGAATTCAATGGATATAATAGATTGTGGGTTAGTTATATGAGTTCTTCCGTTCAAAATTCTTCCTGTAAGTTCAGGAGGCGTTGAATTTTTTTCGTTAAAAAACTTGTCATCTTGGTTTTTTATGTTTTATCTGAATACTAGCTGACCCGGAGAATTCGTACTGCCTCAATCGATAAATAGGAAAGCATCTTTAATATTATAATAAACTATTATGGTATAATACCTTGAAAGTGGACATAAAATTGTCCTGTACAATTAGTCCAGTCAATGAGGGCGAAAATTAGGCATTACCTCCGAATTGTATCAAGATCCTTCGATTTTGATACAAATTTGGATATAAGTTATACTTGTCTCCTATTCCTACCCTAAGCCGATTTATGCTTATTATTTTTGAGGGGTAAAAACAACCCCTTTATCTAAAATTAGAAGAAACTGGTTCTAACGTAAATCAAAGTAATTTTTGGGCCACAGCAGCGTTTTATGAAGTTTAATGAAGGTCTTCATATACTTCAAGACCGTATAAACCACCTCCTTCCAGCATAAAATGTGTAAATATGGGTCTCTATTAATATAATTAATTGATTTCAATCAATTTTATAACAGTAGTTTGGATCAATGTTAGTTTTTAGTTATTTACATTTTTCAACCCCTAAAAGCAACCCTTATCTGTTCAAAATAACAAAATGAAAATGTCATTTGAACTTTCATTTATTCATCACTTTATTCACGTGAAATTAATACTTTTTGTGTCAAAAAATTAATCTGATTCTGAGCGGCTGTCGCCACAGTCAATTATTTTTTCATCTTTGTAGTTACAAAAAATCATTTTCAACAATTTTTGTGGTGCAGGTGTTTTTTGCATTTTTGCGGGCTGCAAATATCCATTGCTTCTATTCCAACGGCAATCAACTGAATTGAGAGCTTTATTACCAAGCCAAATTCGAAGTTGATGATTTTAGGCAAGCATTTATTTCATCGGCAGCCGTCGATTTTGGAACTACCGGTAATGGTTGTCGGAAGTCACCAGACAAAAGAATCAATGCGCCCCCAGAACATCTGTTTAGGCAACTCAAAATACACAGTTATTATTTACATATATATAATAGTAGAATGGAGATTTGTTCGAAACATTTCTTCATAAAATTTTCCGTAGTGTTCGGAAGAAAGATAGGTGTAATAACACATGGACTCAGATGCGTTAATATTATAAGAAAATGTAGTTCACCGAATTGATATCAAATATAATACTTTCACGAGAACGCTATTAACCGTAGCGACACCTACTGGCCTTATTCGCAAGAAGAGAAGTTATTTCCTATTTTTTTTCATTTCATCAGATTTTTCAGAGTTTTAATGTATTTTATGTTAACCCCGTCGTAGACTTAGTTTCATATATCAGCACCCCAGAGGTAAAGTGTGTTAAGTCACAATATCAAAATTAGGCAAAAGAGAGATTTTTCAGTTCGATTATTGTTTCAAAAAATGTGTACTCCCATTATTTGGCGACTTGATATACCTAGGGAGTCAAAAATGTGTTCCACTAGCTAGAATTTACTAATGTGAATCCAATATTGTAGATAGTTCGTGTCTGAAAAAATGTGACTTAACACACTTTACCTCTGAGGTGCTGATATTAAGGCAAGAGGTTTCCCACATTCTCCTGTATCTCTTGTATGTTCAGTACTGTTTCATAAATTATAAATATCAGGGTTACTGTGAGAAAGAGCAGTTTTCTATTCGAAATAGCACCTCCTGATGCTTTTCATACTTTTATTTCATCCCTAATTTTTTTTTTCAGGGTTGGAGGTTTCATGGAGACCATAGGCACCCACAGTTTGATAGCAGGGTTGTGGTCTTCGGTCTACTCGATGGGTGAGGTGATTGGCCCGATAGCAGGGGGGGCCCTAATGGAAAACTACGGATTTCCAGTGACGTCGACAGTGTTCGCGGTGGTAAATCTCGTCACCTCCATCTTAGTGACGTTGTTCTACATGACTAGGACTAAGATAGAGGACGTGGAAGTGCCGAATAATAGTAAATCCGTGATCATAACCGCTGAGAATTTCAGCAACGGTAGCGCGATAGTGGTTAAAGATGAAGAATCCTCGGAAATAGTGAATTCGATAGGTGTTACCGATGGTCAATGTTGCTGATCGTGAGAATGTCTATTTTGTATATATATTTTTGATATAAATATTGTAATATTGCTAGATATTAACTCTGATGCTCTGCGAGTGAGTCTCGGAAAAGTATTAACTTTATCATTAAAAGTTTACAACTGAGACATGTTTTTTTTTTTTTATTTTTGTGGGCTGAAATGAAGCTGGATTTCATCAGAATAATTTTTGGGATCAATTCAGAATAAGTTCATTATACAGTTATGAATTACAAGCTCAATCCCGCGGCTCCGCTCGCGTAATATTCATTAATATATCAACACCTCAGAGTGTGTTAAGTCACAAAATGAAAATCAGCCAAAGGAGATACTTTTCAGTGAAATTATTGTTTCAAAGATTGTTTATCGCTATTTTTTAGCTAATTGATGTACCTAGGAAGTGCAATCTGTTTTTCACTAGGTATATATATATATATATATATATATATATATATATTCTTATGAAAAAGAGAGCTAAAATAATACAATAAATGTTGAAACAAAAAGTACCTAAGCTGAGGTAAAAAAAGAACGGGGTATCATAACATTCTTTCTCTATTTCAGTATCGTAATGAGTTCATTACAGTACTGAAAGTAGTGCTGTAATGAAACTCATTACAGCATTGTTTTCAGTTATATTTTTCGTTTTATGGTTGTCAGTACTGACCTCCAATCGAATCAAGTTTCGAATCAAATCAATTCAAATTCCGTGATCTGTCAAATTTCGTATGTCACACCAACTGCCAAGATACAATACAAAAGTCACTAATCTGAATTTTCATTTGAATTTCGAGAGTATTTCACAAAAATTAACTGAAATAGAGAAAATACCGTCTAATACTCGTTGCAGAAGGCAATTCCAACACTCATGCTATCGAAAACTCGCTCCTTCGTCGCTCGTTTTCGAACTTCGCATTCGTGTTGGAATAGGAGCTCATTCTGCAACTTGTTTTAGAATATACTATTGTATGATACTATAGAATCATACGATACTATCAACACTTGTATCATACGATACTATACAGCCAGGGGAAAAAACCTCAGCCGAAAAAACCTGCCTCCCCGTAAACAAAATAACATAAAATATCAGGAAAATCTTGAAAGACATCAGTGTGATCATCTTCATGATATCCGTCGATGGTCTCGGATACACAGATTCTTACCAAAACGACTCTTAATTCTTAATCTGAAATGAAAAAAGACAAAAGCAGAAAAGAAACCGATTATTCAGAATAAATCGAAGGCATTTTGGAAATGCATTTGCTACTTTAAAAAACATCAGCATTAAGATTTCTTGGCTAAATAATGTTCGGAGATTTATAAATATTTATGACAGAAATGTCACAAAATTTGAAAGAAATGAAAAAAAGAACTCCATCAATTTCCCCTTTCCGAATCTGTTGAAAGTTACGTAACTGATAATTTTTCAACATAACAAGCTAAACTTGTAAAAAATCAATTAATACATAACCTTTCAACTGTCCTCCTTCACGACGATTCTGTTGCCGTGTGGGTTTCTTGCAGAAGAATCTCTTTGATACCATGTTCATCAGCTAATTTGGAGACGTAATCACACTTGTCTTTCGAAATTCCTTCGATATTCAAATTCAAAATCCACAAATTGTTGCTCTCTGGTCGTGAGGGTTTTTTCAAACCAGACACGACCTTCCAGGTGATGATTTTCCGGCACTTCAGATGTAAAATTTAATGACGTAAATTCAATATTATTTATAAATCGTGTCTGAGAAAAATGTGACTTACACACTTTACCTCTGAGATGCTGATATGGAACGCAACTGTAATAGTATATTTTAAAACAAGTTGCAGAATGAGCTCCTATTTCAACACGAATGCAAAGTTTCGATAGCATGAGTGTTGGAATTGCCTTCTACAACGAGTATTAGACGATATTTTCTCTATTTCAGTAAAGTTTTGTAAAATACTCTCGAAATTCAGATAAGTGACTCTTGTATTGTATCTTGGCAGTTGGTATGACTCACGAAATTAGACAGATTACGGGATTTGAATTGATTTGATTCGATAATTGATAGGATCGGAGGTCAGTACTGACAACCACAAAACGGAAAATATAACTGAAAACAATACTGTATTGGAGTTCATTACAGCACTACTTTCAGTACTGTAATGAACTAATTGCGATACTGAAAAACATTCTGGGTTTTTAAAAATCTAAAGGATCGTAGGTCGATCGCGCCCCGCCTTCATTAACGTATTTCTTCAACCTGCCATTTCTCGCGAAATATTCTCTTGCAAACCACGCTGTAGAGATAATTTTTTATCAAGAATAATTGCCGCATATAATTGTCACATTCATTTTTATTCAAATTCATTTTAGCCAGCCAAGAGCGATCTTCAAATTGAACGTTATTTCGGAATGAATTGAAAATGTTGAGATTGTTTATCGTGGGTTAACCTCAGAAATAAAACATTTTCAGTACGAAATCTCATCTATCTCACGCCATCTAGTGGAACCTGATCGGACTAATTCAAACTGATATGGGTTTAGTGACATTTCATGAGCCGTAAAAAACAATTTTTTTTTTTTTAGATATATAAACCCAGTTTATGATTGTGAACAAGTAGGTAACGTAGATTGTAAATCTGCAATTAGAATTTTCCTACGATCAGTTTTTCAGGAATTATTCAACTTTTTCCGAAAATTTTCGTGAAATTCGGTCAACTTTGAGGTTAGGTAATAGCCAGAAAAATTGGAACACATACATGCTGACTTTTCTGTGTATAGATTGGTTCTTTGAGGATGAAATAGTGAAAACTGCAAGGTCCTATCGCCACTGATTTAGTTTTTAAGAATTTTTTAGCGGAAGTCTATTTTTCCGAATTTCCAATCGACTTTATTTCAAAATCTGTGAGTCCTAGGGAAAAACTATTTGGAAATTCTTAATCTACGACCTCGAATTATTAAGTGCGTGAAAGATGGTGTCGATAGGAAAACTTTCATATTTTGGCAATTTTTCCATACATATGCATGGAAAAATTTGCGATTTTTGAAAAAAATTTTTTTGCTCAGATCGAGACCAAAATCATATTTCTCATTAATTCGAGGGCGTAAATTACGAATATGTAAACAGATATTTAAAAATGAATTCATTTCAAAAGTTATGGACAGTGGAAAATGCGGAAAAATAGACCTTCACGGAAAAATTAATAAAAACTGAATCAGTTGAGATAGGATCATGCAGTTTTCACCATTCAGTTCTCAATTCTCTCATTCTAAGTAAAAAAAAATCAGCATGTATGTGCTGCCATTTTCCTATCTGCTACATAATCTCGAATTTGACCGAATTTTCCGAAATTTTTCGGAAAAAATTGAATATTTTCTCAAAAACTATTACTAGGAAAATTCTAATTGCATATTTTCAATCTACGGTAGCTACTTGTTCATCATTATCAACTGGGTTTAATTATCTGAAAATTTTTTTTTTGGACTTTCTTTCTTCCCTTCAAGTATGAAACCAAATCTCATAACATTCTGTCAACCCAGTTTTCAAAATTCATGAAATAATGGTGAATAATATGAATCTTGTTGTTTGTTTATTTTATTAATACAATAAATAGGATACTTAAAGGAAACTTTTACAACTTTCTGATATATTCACATTTTTACACTTCGCAAGCTCCTCCTCCAGTAATAGAAATTGTACCTCTCACATCTGTACACTGATTTGCATCTATATCCCCAGCCTGCAAAAAAAATCATACAACATAATGAATCCACCTATATTCCCTAGAACTATTCAAAGACGACACCACAAAGGGAAGTAGAATAAATAAAATTACAAAAAAAGAAAAAATAACATCAGAAAGTAATTAACTAATAGAAGCTGAAGATTCTTACACAGCAAAAGAGAGGCTGAATAAAATCAACAAAAATCTTACACAGCAAAAGAGACAAAATGCTTGCAGAATAAACATTTCACCCATTCACAAATTCTCGCAACCTCATGTCAATGGTCCCATTCACCGGACGTAATAGTTGTGCACCTGTTGCGGAATCGTCCGCTGGTACATGCGCTGCAAACTCAACACATTCTGTAGCGCGGCCTACGATATTTAACAGGCCAAAATGTTGGTTTGAAATGCGACGTTGCCGTAACCCCCACATGGGGTTGTACCAGGCTCAGAGTGTTACGACTTTGCACTTGCAGTTCTGTTTTGAAGCATAACATGTGATAGTTCGCATCAGAAATTCGACCGGAAACGTGTAAAAAGGTTTGTGTTATTTCGTGTTCGTGTGATCGGTTTTTCAATCAGTAAATAAAATGAAAATAAGTGTTGCAGTTGCAAGAACTGTGTGTATCCGGTTTGTGATTGAATTTTTCGACTTTTAGTGTTCATATCTGGAAGGATTATCAACACAAAGTTTCCTCATTTTGATAGTTATTGAAATTTCATTTGGAAGTCTTCGATTTGAGTACTATGCCTCGTGCCCGGTTGCAAAAGCAACTATATCAATCTACTAATCAGAAAGTTTTGGTATTTAGATTTCCGCAAGATCCCGCGAGGAGAAGAAAATGGCTTAGCGCAATTCATAGAGAAAGTAGTTTCAAAGTCAACGATGGCAGTGTAGTTTGTATGAAACATTTCGTAGATTCCCATATTTTGAGAAATAACTCTTATCCAACCTCCGAAGGTTCAGTTATTAATATATCCCGAAAAATTCCTAAATTAACTGATGATGCATTTCCTTCAATTAGTTGTCCATTATGATAATGTTTACACCGATTTGGACAAACAAGATCAGATCGATTTTCCGACTTTTGTTGTCATTTCAAAGACAAGGCAATTTTCAACTTCTTTTCCAACGTGAAAGAAAATGACTTTGTTCAGTTCTACAATATAAATTTTGAAAGGGCATTTCCGAAAATATCATCAGGGTTTGAGATTTTGAGTAATTTGAGAATCGAAGTCTTATTTAGAGACGAAGTAAACGTACCCATTTCTAATTTCAAATTGTTATTAGGTGACAGATATATTTGTGACTTTTTTTCTTCTTTTGATGTTCATTCACCTACTATATTCGCTTCAGAAAGTAAAATCATTTTCATTCTGATTGTGATTTTGTGGAACTCAATACAACACCTGCCTCCTCGTGGTGAGTTCTGTATTATTTGCGATAAAATATCAAGGAATTATCCGCAGATGAACGAAATGCTGTTTTGTTCTCCTCCCTACAGTTCTTCATTTAATTGTGAATTGAAATGAATTCGAAATTATATCGAAAACAGTGCGAATTGCACAAGAAAACCGTATACTTTCTATATCGACGCGTGCCACTAGACACGCTGATGGTAACAACGGCAACGTCTAACCTTTCCGGCCTGTTAGATTTAGTAGGCCCTGTCTGGAGCAGTGGACATTTTGGGACTGCTTTCAATTGATGCTAAGTATCGTTAGCGGAATCTTCGTCCGGTGAATGCGACCGATAACTCTCGACTGGAGCACACAATAATCAGCCCCCATAAAAATACCCACCTCTTGATTAATTCTCCTCCTCTCCCCGTAATTCTGGACCTTGTCCTCCGTGTACGTTTTGTAATCCCTGTGATCCGTTCTGGAGTACAACAGGGAGGTTGTTTCAGAACAATCCTCGTCGCTGTTGCTACTCGAACCTTTCCAAGACTCGTTGATGCCGCTATCGGACGACATGGTGGCTTCAGTCCCATTCTTCCTCTTCGTGGCGAAATACAGGAGAGTTATCAGTGCCTGGAAAAAAACGGTATTTCACAACCTCCGATACAATCGTCGCGACTGAGAAATCACTGGTCGCCGATCCCATCGTTATAATAACTGTAACTGTAACTGTGTTATAGGAAAAATGTCACTGTTTGAAAGTCACTGTGAATTCGAAATCGCGAAATTGAGCCTTTGTTGAGTCAAAAATAACGATAGTGTAAGATGAATAGTTTCAGGCTTTCACGACCGGATATACTGACATTAAGAGAGTCTTCCGGGCTTATTGGCCGTGGTCTATTAGGAATTATTTCACCTTATCTTCAGAGGTTATAACTCGACCGCTGAATTTACGAAAGTGATGCTGGATTCGATCCGTTGGCCCAACTTATACCCTGATCATTGGCGGGGAAAGGTAGTGGGTTCACGCGCCCGATGGTGATTGGTCCATCGCTCCCACTTCGTATTGGCTTTATTTTGGTGTTTTCCAACACCGTCAACCATGCGCTATGTACCAAAGGAGTTTCTTTCCCTTCTGTTCATGTTTCTCTGTCTGATTGAGTCGACAGCATCGTTCACGCTCCTCAATTCTCGTATTGATAATTCGTTTCGTTGTACCAATGTAGACTTTGCCGCAGTCACAAGGTATCCTGTTAATACCGGGTTGAGAGAGTGAGTCGACTTTGTCTTTGGTAGTTCTGATCATTTGGCCAAGTTTTTGAGTTGTCTTATAGACGGTCTCTATAGTATTCTCTTCAGTATTCTACCAATTCTATCGCTGATCCACATGGCTCATTATGTGGATTATACTTTGGTCGTTTGGAGTTATGGACTTGAAGAATTGGATGCATTCCTATCCCATCTTGAAAGAAGGCACCCAAATATTCAATTCACTATGGAAATTTAAAAGGATGGTGCTCTACCCTTTCTAGACGTCTTGGTTACTAGAAAGCCTAATGGGAAGCTAGGACACAGGGTTTATAGAAAACCAACCCACACTGACAGATATCTACACAAGCAGTCCAATCATCACCCTCAACAGAAACGAGGAGTTATAAAAACACTCGTTGACAGAGCCCGACGATTGTGGGAGCCGGAATTTCTGGAGGATGAACTTGAACATCTACAGCATGCATTCGTTGCTAACGGATATAATGCTAAGGACATTCAGAGGGCAATAAGACCGAAACTTTCCACACGTGATGATAACACGTCACAAGTCACCCCCAATGGAAGAGCTATCTTACCATATATCCCCAAGGTCACCGATAGAATTGGTAGAATACTGAAGAGGCACAATATAGAGACTGCCTATAAGCCAACTCAAAATCTTAGCCAAATAATCAGAACCACCAAAGACAAAGTCGACCCACTCTCTCAACCCGGTATTTACAGGATACCTTGTGACTGCGGTAAAGTCTACATTGGTACAACGAAACGAAGTATCAATACGAGAATTAAGGAGCACGAACGATGCTGTCGACTCAGACAGAGAAATCCGCACTAGCGGAACATGCTCTAACAGATGGGCACAATATTGTTTTCTCAAAGGCAGAGGCTATTTCGAACCACGAAAGCTTCTATCCAAGAAGAACACGGGAGCCATTGAGATATATAAACATAAGAACAACATTTACAGAAGGGAAGAAACTCCTTTGGTACATAGCGCATGGTTGCCGGTATTGGAAAAGACCAAAATCAGGCCAATACGAAGTGAGAGCGATGGACCAATCAACATCGCAAGCGTAAACCCACTCCCTTCTCCCGCCATTAATCAGGGTATAAGTTGGGCCAACGGATCGAATCCTGCATCACTTTCGGTAATTCAGCTGTCGAGTTACAGCTTCAGACCAAAAATCCTCTGAAGATGCCTACCGCAGTTGAGAGCGAAACGTTAGGTGAAATAATTCCTAACAGATCAATAAGCCCAGAAGACTCTCTTAATGTCGATAGTGTAAGAGTCAATAGTACTTACTATTACGAAAGTTATGGCTGCCATCACCGTAGACATTAAGGGGAATCCATAATACTGCTGTAAAACGCCACCTAAAGAAGGTCCAATAACTTCACCAAGAGAGTAAAGGCAAGACCAAATACCCGCTACAACGCTATAAGTCGCTAAAGATTCCGTATGACCAGCATCGCTGAAACAATGGATATATGAGAACCTCAGAATGAACCCTGAAGAACACCTCTAAATTCGAACACAGTTGCACTGGGCGTTCGAGCAACAAATCTACATTTCATAAATTACTCTTGAAAGCGTAAAAGTAAATTTCACTCACGTTGCTGATGTTAGTATACCCCTGAAGGTTGGTAACAATGTTAAAGCTATGGATACTCCAAGTATGCAGAGGGCTACGATTATGAGCCATAAAGAAGTTGCGCTGCAAAAAAGAAGTAGTAAAGTAGTGAAGTAGTAGTAAATCTAATTCGATATTTTTACCTTTCTAGCCAAGGTATATAAGGGCATGGTCCCAACAGAAGTAGACCTACTGTGCTTGAGAATAATCCAACGACCATCATAGACCAATGGTTGTCTACTTTATCGGCGCACCAACCCCAGATGGGACTGGAGATGGCGTACAAAGCTGAGAAGAGCAGGAAAATCAGCCCAACTTTTCCAGGAGTAAGATTAAACTGTAAAAAATTCGTTTGAGCCAATTTGGTAATTCGCTTAGAAAGCAAATTAGACTTTTGCCTGGAAATAATTGATGGAGTTCTGGAAACAGTTTTAATCATTTATTTAGGCCTCTAATAAGAGTAGTTTGAGTTTTGCCCCAATTTCCTAGTGGAGCGTATGTCGTGACGTTTAAAAAACCTCGAAATTTTCGGACTATTTCAGGTTTTTCCTCGAATAGCTCCTAAACTAAGCCCCTCATCAATAACATTGTTGTATTCAAAAGTGTTCAGCATTGAATTCTGCTTCTAAAAAGTATTACAATATTATATTTTGAACAAGTAGTTTCATAGAAATCATACGTAGAAATAAAGCAAATTTTTACACATTTTGAAAAAACACATTTTTTAATTATAAAATGTATATCTTTGGAACTATGAGCTTTAGAACGAAATGTTATAGAAAAAGAGTTGTAGACCATCAAATTGAGATGAAAACGTAACCCGCCCCCTCCCATCCACAATGTAAAATCGCACAGTAGATCATCCTATTGAGAATGCTGATCATTTAATCGTAGCTAGTGCTGTTGAAGTTGCTCAGCAGTCCGATGAGTGTGTGGTTATTGTTGAGGAGTACACTGGACTTCTTGTATTTATGACTGATCCAGCCCCTATGTGCACCAAAATTTTTTGACTAAAGCCTGACAAAGGCAAGCAAGGCGATAAATTGTCTCTTCTTCCTTGCACTACAAGTTATTTCCTGTTTCGAAAACCAACATATTTTTCCCTCATTTTTTTAGTGTCTTGGTGAAGGACAACTGAAATTCCTGAAGACTTTGAAAATCAACTAAATCATTTAAAATAACAAATGTGGGACTCATAAACTAATAACTAACAATACTACTCATTGCTAAGAACAATTTAATTACATATTAGCGAGTGTTGTCGAGGTGCTGCTTCAGTTGGAGACACAGAGGCAAGATTTTCAAACATCTCGTACCACAATACATTTAATTGCTTGAAATAAGTTTTATAAAGCGCTACCATGCATTTTTTCTCTGCCTCGTCGACCTTATCGGCAGAAACATTAGATTTTCTAAACAATTCTGCTGCTTTCAGCAGGTCTGTGTTGATTTCAGACGTCTTTAGGAATTTCATTTTTCCTTTACCGAAAGAGATGACGTAGTGTCGCAGCCATTAAAAGCATGAAGGAATAATATGTTGTTTTTCGAAGCAGATCAAATTTGTTGTGCAAGGAAGAAAAGACAACATCGTCTTGCTTGTCTTTCTTTGCCAGGCCCTAGTAAAAAATAGTTGCTACACATAGAGGCTAGAACAATCAAAATTATAAGAAGCTCAGTGTCCTCCCCAACATCATCCAAGAACTCATGAGACTGCTGAGCAAATTCAATAGCACTAGCTAGGATGAAATGATCAGCATCCTAAGCAGGATGAGATATTGCGCGATTTAACATTTTTGTTTGGAGGAATGGGGTTACGTTTTCATCACAATATGATGATCTACAACTTTTATTCTATGACATTTCGTTCTAAAGTTCGTAGTTTCATAAGTTTTTCACGTTTTATAGTGAAAAAATGTGTTTTTTGAAAAGTGTGAAAATTTTCCATATTCAGACCTATGATTTCTTCAGAACTACTTGTTCAAAATATAATGTCGTAGAAATTTCTAGAAGCAGAATTTAATGCTCAACACTTTTGAATATTATAATGTTTTTGATAAAGTGCTCAGTTTAAGAGATATTCGAGAAAAACCTAAAATAGTCCGATAATTTCGAGGTTTTTTGAACACCACGACATACGCTCCACTGGGAAATTGGGGCAGAGCTCAAATTACTCTTATTAGAGGCCTAAAAGAATGATTAAAACAGTTTCCCGAACTCCACCAATTATTTCCAGGCACACCATTTTTTGAAGCTAATTTGCTTGGTCTATATTCATTGGGGAAATATTGAAATGCGACTTGGTTTCCTGATAAAAAAAACTTCTTCAAAGCATAAATTCCAAAAGGATATTTTGCGAGATATGACAGATTGAACAAATACAAAATATATTCACGAGCCAACCTCATTTTTTCTGGATAAAAGCGAACTTAAATCTATCTCAGATCAAGAATAATATCAAATTACTCACCTGCCTCAAATGAGGCTCTAAAGTTGGGTCCAAGAAAGCCCAAGTGCTGGAAGCAAACACCACAACCAACCCAATCACCAGCACCTCCTTTATCCTGATTAACTTGGTGAATGAAGTGGATTTGCTGGACACATAACATTCTGCAACAGAATAAATCACGAGAAGTCCTACTTGAACATCCTAAAAAAATTATGATGCTCACCTTCAACTCTAGGTAAAAACACCAAATTCAAGGGAACCGTGATAGCCATTGTGATGCCTAAGACTAAGAATGGAAGGGTGAAGCCACCCAGCTACCTAGAAAAAGAATAGTTTATCTCGATGTCAGGGTTGGAATATAGGAAGGACTGAAAAAAAAATTCGACAGAAAAATACCCACCGTGTAAAGAAAACCTCCTATGGCCGGTCCTGTGCTCATTCCCAACCCTACGAAAGTTTCCAGGATGCCCTGAAATCAATTCGATGAATTTTGATTGTGAATTAAAAAAAATATGTATGAAAATCAGCTATGTAAAGTTGGTAACCCCAATGCGAATTTTGAAACCATTTCAAGATCGATTGTCCATTCTAGGTCCACTTTTTTTGTCGGAAACTGCCTAAATGATCATATATATATATCATTTTTCTAACGTTAGTCCACATTTGATCATCCTATAATTTCATTTATCCACTCAAAAAACTATGAAAATCTGTTATGAAATAAACTGCTCCACATGAGTTGGGGATATTGACTTAAATTGCAAAAAATATAGTTTAAATGAGATTTTGTGATGAAAATTCATATTAAAATTATTTCAAGTTGCAGGAAATAGAATTAATTTTAGTCTGTAGGTCTGCAGCCTATACAGGGTGGTTAAGAAAAAATCGAGTAAAATAACGACATTTTTTTCCCAGAGAATTCAAGCATTTTAAGACTATCAATACAATGTATGGCCTCCACGGGCATCAATAACAGCTTGACATCTTCTTTGCATACTGCACACGAGGTTGTTGAAGATTTCTTGAGGAATTTGGTTCTATAAACGGGGCAGAAGCTCTCTCAGATCATTTAAGGATTCTAGGGTAGGTTAATGATTATCTAATCTTCTTTGGAGCATATCCCATGCATGTTCTATGCAATTCAAATCTGGTGAGTGCGGAGGTATTGGTAAATGTGGTATACCAAACTCCTCGAGCGCATTCTCAACTATGGCTGCACGGTGCGTTCTAGCGTTATCATCTGAATTGAAAAGTTTCACACCAATAGCAGCGTGAAAATTTGGCAAAACATTGTCAATGACATGCTCCGCTTAGTGTAAGGCGTTTACATTCCCAGGACAAATGTGTAGATCTGTGCGCCCGTTGAAACATATCCCGGCCCATACCAAACACTACCCCCTCGGAATGGACGGACTTCTTGGACATAGCGACGATTACGGGGTATGCGTGGGATTGTCCATACCCTTATTCTTCGAGAATCTGAAAATCGTCCATATCTGTATCCATCAGTGAAAGAACACTACACCATTGATCGTTCCAATTAATATGTTGCCTTGCCCATTCCAGTCTTTGACGCTTATGGTCACGTGTTAATGGAACTCCTCTTAATGGACGTCTAGAACCTAGATTCACCCCTCTCAAACGTCGTCTGATGGTTTCGATGGAAACTTGGACCCCATCTGCATTTTGAAGAGTATTCCCTAGCATTCTACATGAAGATGTAGGTTTTTTTCGCAGAAACAGTGTTGAAACGATCCCGAGCAAGTGTTGTTTTTCGTCGCCCACCAAGCCTTGGTCCTTCCAACACGGAACCTTTCCCCCTGCACCTATTCCAAAGTCTGGATATCACACTTTGGCTGACTTGGAGCCTTTCCGCTACAACAACCTGAGTTAGGCCACCCTGTAGCATTCCGATAGCCCTATTAGTCTCAGCGATTGTTAATTTACGACATGGCATTTTCAGAAAATTCGTTTTAAATCGAAACCGTTGATAAACTGACTCCATTTCAAAATAAGAACATTCATGAAGCATATGCAAAGAACCAAACTTCAGAAAAAAGGCGATCAGATTGACGAAATGTCTCATACTGATTTTTATTAGATCGATTCAAGTTGTTATTGAGTTTTAAATGATTTACAGCGATTTTCTCGAAGATTACATACTTTTTAAAACGACTGAATACGATATCCCTAACTCTTGTGGAGGAGTATATTTGAAAAGTATCTTTTGTCCAGCGTTAGTTCACTTTTGTCCAAACAATAATTCCCTATGTCCACCCACAGTTTTTATTGAACCCATGAAATTTTTACAAGAAATACCAATGCAAGAACTTACCAAAACACTTCCTATACTCTGCGGAAAAGAATTCACCACATATACGTAGCTGGCTGTGGAATAGGCGCATGCTCCCAAGGCTTCTATGCTTCGTACTAAAATACACAACGTTGTGAACAATGTAAAATCTTCCACATAAACTAAAAACCTGAAAAAATAGGGTTTAAATATACTGGGAATTTTCGTATTTTCATTTCATTACCCGAAAAGAATATTGGTTATGGCTACTACCAATATTCCGCCAAGAAATAATAGTTTTGTCCCCACTTTCGGCAACTGAAAAAATTAGTTTTAATCATCATTCTGGATAAATCGTAAAAAGATGTATTAATACACTGCGCAAAAAAATTAACCCACATTATGGAAATCTCGAATTTATTCTACAACTGAAGGTGTTCTCAATGATAATTATTTTTTATCAGAATTATGCATGCATATGTTATCCACTTTCAACGTTTTCCTTCAATACAGATGTTTTTTCCCAGCAGGAATAAATCAGGAATCTAAAATCAGTTGTTCTCGATCAATTCTAGTGATCAATAGTTTTTCTTTCGTTTGATTTTCTACACTCGATCGCGAAACACGCAATTTGACCTAAGAGGAATGTGCTCATGCGGTAGTTTTGCGAGAAGAAGGGTGGACATACACAAGAATTGCAGAAAGGTTTGGAGTTTCCCACACAAGTGTGTCCAAAATGTTGCAGCGATTCAGGGAGACAGGTATGAATGTCTGAAGACCAGGACAGGGTAGACCACGGGTAACAACTGCCATTCAAGAACGTTACTTGAGAGTTTCTTCGTTGAGACAACGGTTTGCAACCGCTCGACTCCTTCAAAATCAGCTTAAGCAAACTCATGGGGTGCAAATTAGCACTCAGACAATAAGAAATCGCCTCAGAGAATATGATTTAAGGCCTCGTGCCTCGTGCTCAGCTCTTACCCCAGCCCATCGAAGGGCGCGTTTGGATTTTGCGAGAGAACATATCCATTGGGAAGAGGCCGATTGGGAAAGAGTTCTCTTCACAGATGAGTCTAGATTCTGCTTCTACCATTGTGATCGACGTTCCCTTGTATACAGACGTCCACATGAAAGATATGCTCAATGCAATTTCCTGAATATTACTGGTTTCGGGGGAGGATCGATTATGGTATTGGGTGGAATATCTTTGACTGCTCGCACAGACCTAGTGGTCGTTGATAATGGAGCGATGAGTGCTGATAAGTATAAAAGGAATATACTTGAAGAGCATGTAGCGCCATTTGCCCCATAAATTGGCTAAAATTTCATTTTTATGGACGATAATGCCAGACCCCATCGTGCGCGCATCGTTCAGGAGTACCTTGAAGAGGTTTGAAGTCTCTCGAATGGAATGGCCAGCAAGAAGTCCAGATCTCAATTCGATTGAGCAGGTTTGGGACAATCTCAATAGAAGGCTGAGAAATTCAGAAAATCATCCGGCTACTCTTAATGACTTAGGAATCCAACTCAGAGATATCTGGGAAGGATTAGATCAGAACATTTTAAGATTACTCAATTTGAGTATGAACCGTCGTTGCCGAGCTGTAATTAACGCAAGGGGTGGAAATACCAAGTATTAAATCACTCATCAGCATTTCAGTATTTGAAAATTGTTCATTTCTCTTCTTTCACATAAGATTCGGTGAAATCCTGAATGTTTCTTCCATTTAATGTGTCTTGTTTCGTTCAAAACCTTCTCGAGAGAACATAAAAAATAAGTTATAAAGTCAATGTAGAGTTAACTTTCATTAAAATGAGATTTTCAGAATATGCGTTAATTTTTTTGGGCATCAGTGTAGATGTTCTCAACTGGACTGCCGTGTTAATTGAAAAGGGCGTATCTGCAAAAAAGCACTTTTGAGATATTTGACTTTAAAGACAATTTAATTCAATTAAAATTGTTGATGGCATAAATGAAAGTCTTCAGAGTCAAATATCTCAAAAGTGCTTTTTTGCAGATACGTCCTTTTCAATTAACACTGCAGTGGAATACTCACGATTTTACCGAAGATGGGAGACGTCAGGAACATAATAAGTGCGTAAAAACTAAAAATTAAACCAATCACAGTCTCGTTCAGTCCTTTCTGAGTTGCCTCCTTGGGGAAAAATGGCGCCATGATGGACATCGAGCAGAACCCCATGAAATCCACCAAGGCCAACAGAAGCAAAGTTAGCCTTGGGCGCCGGTGAAATTTCTGAGTTGCGACTTCTCTACGCGAGAATTTGTCCTGGAAAATAAAAAAAAATGAGTAAAGACGAAAATTTAGGGTATGTCGCGTTTTCTGTTGGCAACCTGCATTTGGAGCAAAAATTGAGAGAATTTTATTTATCGGTTTCATTACAGAACTAAAAGAAGCGCTGTATCAAACTCATTACAGAATTGTTTTCAGTTATATTTTTCGTTTTATGGTTGCCAACACCGACTTCAGGTACTATCAATTTTCAACAGACGTCAATTCAAATTTTCTAATCTGTCAATTTTCGTAACAGTCACACCAACTGCCAAGATACAACACAAAAGTTACTAAGCTATTGTATAGCTTTTATCTCAGGCTTTGAGCGCGACGACCGAATGTAGAAATGCCGTAACGAAAAAACCTGACACAGCCGTGTATCGTCGGTTCAGTTCGGTAGACTTCGGCGTGGTGTTTGGGTGTTTGCGACTAGACGGATGCGTGCAGCCACTCTAGCAGTGTGCAGTCTGCAAAATGGAGTCGGCAATCTAGCTGTTCCCATTGAATTACGGACGGCAAATATTTCATTAACATCGGATAGAAATTGTACAGCCAAAAGCAAAAATTTTCCATCAACTTCAGCTCCTACTCTAACTATACGTAAGTCGCAAGGCGGAACTTTTGACGAAATAGTATATGAGTATAGTAAATCACATTCTCAGGAACTCGTCTATGTTGCACTCTCTCGGGTGACTTATATTGAAAAATTGTATATAACGACAAAAAATGATAATTTTGTTTTACCATAATCGAAGGCAAGCTGCATCGACTGCATCTTTGTTGCAAGAATTCAAAAGACTGTCTTTAAATAGTGTTCAGACGATAGCTCAAAGTGTCTTAGATTTAATTAGTAATAGAAATGGCATTTCAATAATGACTTTGAATTGCCAAAGTTTACATAGTCACAAATACGATTTACAAGATTCAGTTACGAGACAAACCAATGTGTTACTTCTTACCGAAACATGCATGACGCGTGATGATCCGATTGAAATACCTAATTTCAATTCTATTGTTCAATTCAAACGAGATACTGTTCCAAAAAGTGGGGAGGCTATTTACCAAAAGAGTAATGATATTACTAATTTTATGACTCCGGATATTGAAATAAATATTGAAGACGTTAGCGATGTTAATGTTAGACGCTCATTTGTTGGAGATATTTGTGTATGCCTATGCAAACTTAGAAATGGCCTACGCATAGTCATGGTTGCAATTTACATTTCTCCGAATCCAAAATTGGACGAGGTAGAGCATTTTATTCATCGCACTTTACTGGAGTACACTGAAGAAGGGTCGAATATACTTGGTACAAATGTTAATAAATTTCCACTTATTTTGGCTGGCGATTTAAACATTGACTTCGCTGATAAAAAATCAAAGCGGTTGACAACTTTTCTTTCGGAAAAATTGAATTCAAAAATGAATAATGATCCACAAGAATCCACAACAAAATATGGGATCACTATTGACGCGGTATTTTCCAGACATTTAGAAGACATTAAGTCTCAAACTTATGTTTCTTATTTCAGTTACCATAAACCTATGGTTTCAATGATAAACAATCCTGAATAACCTACATGTATTGTAAAATAAATAAATATTCTAAATCAACAATATATTTTTGAATAGATGCTATGCAATAGCTTCACCGCGGCAGTCCTCGAGTACCACACGTATTTTCGCTCAAAATTTTGGGTGGGAAGTTATGAATGGCCCAACCTGTATTTTTCGTTTTGTGGTTGTCAACACTGACTTCCGATCCTATCAATTTTTGACACACGTCAATTCAAATTCCGTAATCTGTCAATTTTTGCAACAGTCACACCAACTGCCAAGATACAACACAAAAGTCACTAGGACGTATAATCTGAATAATTCATTGAATTTTGACAGTATCTCATGAAACTTGACTGGAATACAGGAAATACTCGTTGCAGAAGGCAATTCCAACACTAATGAGTTCGAATTTCGCATTCGTGTTGGAATAGGAGCCTATTCCACAACTTTTTTTAAGTATACACTATTTAAATCTCCCTGACCTACCTCAACAACTTCTCCCTTATGCGGGTCACCTCTCCAGCAGCCATGTCAGGATCCAGCTGCGACAGGGACTTGCTCCTCTCTCTCCTGATCCTCTGCTCATCGCTGCCCCCAGAAACCGTGTAGCTGCAGGAGGACTCGTAGCTGGAGGGATCCGGGACAACTTCCGGCCTCCCGAAGCATTTTTCCGGTCCTCCCATGCTGTAAACTGAGCAGAGATTGGTGATAAACCTGAGGTCCTTGGTTAGTTCGGAGTTCATCGCGAGGGTTTTGAGGTTAGGAATTTCGGCTACGATTGTTGTGGTGATCTGTGATTACTGTTATCGATGCATGTGGTTGATTTATGGTTGGACGGAGGCGGGAAATGCGGTCGCGTGGGATATTGGAGTGAGAACAGGTCCGTATTAAGGGCGATTTACATTGGCTGTTTTAAGAGCCGATACACACTAGACTTTTGAAACGCGCGTTTCAAAATACAAGTGCTCCAATGGTACATGCAGATGAGCGTTTCAAATCCAGCAAACGCGCGTTTACATGTGGACAGGTTTCATTGGAGCACTTGTGTTTTGAAACGCGCGTTGGCAAAAGGTACACATAAGGCGTTTGCAAACTCGCGTTTGATATCGGAATTTGAGATAACTGGCTGTAAACTTGAGAAAGACTTCATTTTGAACTTTTCAAATTTGTCTCAAACCCTACCGAGTGTAGGGTGTCCGCGTCTATAAAATTCTGCGGGTCAATGGTGAAAAAATCGACTTTTTGCAAGTTTTTCTGGAATATCTCAGTTCCTATAAGATTTTCGCTATTTTGATTTATTATGAATATTGTAGAGGAATGAATTCTCTACAATTTTTGTTTCGAAAGTTTTTGTGTAGGGTGTCCGCTTCTACAAAATTCTTCGGGTTGAGGGTAAAGAAATCGACTTTTTGCAAGTTTTTCTGAAATATCTCAGTTCCTATAAAGTTTTTGCTATTTTTATTCATCATTAATATATAGATAATAATAGAGGAATGAATTCTCTACAATTTTTGTTTCAAAAGTTTTTTTGCAGGGTGTCTGCTTCTATAAAATTCTTCGGGTCAAAGGTAAAAAATCGACTTTTTCCAAGTTTTTCCGAAATATCTCAGTTCCTATAAGATTTTCGCTACTTTTATTTATAATAAATATTAAAGCGGAATGAATTTTCTTCAATTTTTGTTTATTCGTAAGGTGTCCGCGTCTACAAATTTCTTCGGGTCAAAGGTAAAAAATCGACTTTTTGCAAGTTTTTCTGAAATATCTCAGTTCCTATAAGATTTTCGCCATTTTCATTCATTATAAATATTGTGGAGAAATAAATCCTCTGCAAATTTTGTTTCAAAAGTTTTTTCGTAGAGTGTCCGCTTCAATAAAATTCTTCGGATCAAAGGTAAAAAAATCGACTTTTATCAAGTTTTTCTAAAATATCTCAGTTCCTATGAAGTTTTTGCTATTTAAATTCATCATTAGTATTGTAGAGGAATGAATTCTCTACAATTTTTGTTCCAAAATTTTTTTTGTAGGGTGTCCGCGTCTACAAAATTCTTCGGGTCGAAGATGAAAAATAGACTTTTCGCAAGTTTTTCTGAAATATCTCAGTTCCTATATATATGCTATTTTTATTCATTATTAATATTGTAGAGGAATGAATTTTCTACAATTTTCGTTTCAACAGTTTTTTTGTAGGGTGTCCGCGTCTACGAAATTCTTCGGGTCAAAGGTGAAAATATCGACTTTTTGTAAGTTTTTCTGAAATATCTCAGTTCCTATAAAGTTTTCGCTATTTTTTATCCATAATTAAAAATTGTAGAGGAATGAATTTTCTACAATTTTTGTTTCACCAGTTTTTTTGTACGGTGTCCGCGTCTACAAAATTCTTCGGGTCAAAGGTAAAAAATTCGACTTTTTGCAAGTTTTTCTGAATTATCTCAGTTCCTATAAGGTGTGGCATGTGGTGCTTTATTCAATAATGACTATAAAAAAATTCATGAACATAAAATACACGAAGGGCAACACGTAAGTGTATGCGAAAATTGTGGGTAGTGATAATACTGACAATCCATTCACTTTGGCTAAAAGATGTAAATTAGGAGCAGGCACTTCCTCTTCGAGTAAGAGTTTTATTTTAAATATTTCCATAGATAAGATACCATATTTCTTTTTTCAATGAATAACGAGTGATTCAGTGATTATAAGCTTGAAAGACCCAACTTATTTCAATCATAAAAGAAGTATTTCGTAGTGAGAAGATTTCCAGTGTGTTTAATACAATCTGCTCAGTTTTTATAGTTTTAACTTTCAATGAATATCTTACATTGTCTCGTCTTACTGTAACAATCTTTAATTTGGATTTTCCCATTTCCAAATGAAAAGAAGAATCATATACAAGCCTTTGAAAAAATGGGTTATTATTATCATTGTTTGGGTTGGCTAACTAGAGAAACATATGTTTAGTCATCATTGGGTTGTTTTGATAATGTGGAATGTTCAAATAATTTCTTTTTAATATGGTGTGAATGATGAAGTTGATTATCAACATTACGTATTCGACATTCGACCTCTGTTTAATTGACTCATACACATATTTTGAATAAATATTCGTGGAGATTTGAAGTTCTATAACAGTTTCTAGAGGAAATGCATTTCAATTATTTTTTATTTTCGGAAAATTGTAAATATTAAAAAGGAATTTTCTGAAATATGTTATCAAACGAAATCAATAATTTATTTCAAATATGTTCGGCTGAATGCAATAATTAATTTTGCATAATTTTGCATGTTCAAGCTGCGACAGATTCCTATGTTATGTTTAATATCAAATTAAATTTCACTCGTAAAATTGTTTGCACAAAATTTGTTTACTTAGGAACAAATGAACAAATTTCGATCCCTATTAAGTATGTCCTTTTTGAATCATACCACAAGAAATGATAAACCTAAGAGCCTGAGAATATCTCATATCATTAGTGGAAGACTATTTTTTCAGCTCGAAACACATGCTGCAGTTAACCTACATGCAACGTTATTTAATTTTATTGAGATCGTTGTTTATATCAAAGATATTTATATAATTGCAACTCCACCTACATTAAAAAATCTCTCCACAAATTTCAATGAATTATTTTCATCACGCGCTACTCAAACACGAAATATAAAATAAGAAAAAAACAGTTTGAAAAGAAGATTTCTTACAGCATTAACATTGTCAATTTCAATTATAAGTACGTATAGTTATATGTTGGATAATGGTAATAGATTTGGATAACTTCAGTGAACAAAATGAATATATTGACCCAGATTTTAATTTATTCGAAATAAGTAATAAATTTACCGAAAAACTATATAGCTAAAAGATTCACCTCATATTAACGTTCACAGAAATATCTTGTTTTCATGACTGACATAAAAAAAAAGTGAACGATCTGTTAATAATAACATTATGCAACAATTTTGACAAGTGGTAATTATTAGGACAAATCATAGGTAGAATTAGATGATTAAACTAATATATTTAAATCCATGAGGAACTAAATGTTACAAGACTACATTTTGGTTAATCATACTATGTTTCATAATTCAAAGAATTGAAAAATACAAAATTACAAATTGGTTAATGAGGAAACTTACAAATTTTGGCGCATTCGTGTTTACACGTGTTTTTAGGTTAACCGTTTTTGAATCGGAGTTTGATGTAGTTCAGAAACAGACTCATCCACGATCACTTAAAGAAGGAGAAGCGGCCCCCTTTGAAGGATAAATTAGTTAATACTTGGAGCTTAGGGCTATTCAGACCTAATTTCTCTTGCGTTCTTGAGGTCAATATTGTTGTCAGTTGAGGGTCATTAAGGCACCATAGAAACTCGCATTTCTCTGTGTTCCAAGGGCACTTTCTGAACTAATCTCATTTGTTCTACTGGACTTAATAAAAATTTTACTTTTAATTCAGAATTCGCCACGAAAAATGTGAGGGGAATGGAGAAATATTCATAGAGTCGATAAAAAAATTTAAGATTGAATACGTTATCTATGAAAAATTGATTAATCTATTGTATGGTCCCTATTAAATTTTCTGAAATACCAACTTTTTTTCCTCTATTACCTGCAAGATTTATATTTTCTGAATAGTTTTTATTCTGCATGATCACAATCGAAAACACTCAACCTAGATAACAAACTCGTTAAGTCAATTCACGTGTAGAATAAGTCCGTCCGAAAAAAAACTGTTCAGCTATAATTAAGATCACTAATAACAATTCCGTATTTGATTATAGTCCAAAACTTTACATCGAACTTCTGATTAGTCATCGACAAGAAAAAAATGCTCATCTACGTACAAAAGCCAGGATTCGGTATTGAACTAGCATGTGAACAGTTTTAAGATCACGAACAATAAGTGTTGAGATAACAATTAATGTAACTATATTCCTGACACGAGATAAAATTAATCTTATTTCTTTAAAACAAATATACCTCGAGCATTATCTCAAGTTCATATGGAAATGTAAATGAAATTTTTATGTTTCCACTTCGTATTGGTGTCTGTACACTGATGGAGCAAAATATTTGCTGATGATTTATTGTCTATATATCTCCCAGTCAATTCAATTCAAAAGCTCCAATAATAATCAAACTAGATAACGAATTCGTTCATCATTTTTTGGGAACGAAAACAAATTATTCATTAGTGAAAAGCTGATGTGAAAGAATCTGGAGATGAGGTGATTTTGCCATTTCTTGGACCTTCAACCATCTTATCTTCAACACTACGAGAGGTTTTTTGCGATAAGTAGGTCGAATGTCGCATATTTATTATAATTCATATTCTCGATATGATAATTTTTACATAACCCTCGTACAAGAGCTCGTATGAAATTTAAGAAACCTGGATATATGAGAACTATCCTACTTGTTGACATGCAAGTAATTTTTAATAAAAATGGGGAAAAAGGTATCGAATACAATGAATTATTTGATTGGATTGGAAGTAGATTGCGAGAAATATGAAAACATCATTGGTGAATGGTGTAATTCGATGGAACCCATTTATTTATGTAATAAAAAAGTATACTGTGTATACACAGAACAAAGTATAGAAAATTATAAATTTTCTTGTACATAACCTTTGTTCTGATGCATATTTTAAGACTAATACTAAAAACATACCTAAGTCATTTCAATCTCAAAATGTTGTTCAGGCTTATGAAAACTCAATAGTATCAATAAATTACATAGCCCATTATATGTATTCTTTCTAGTTATTTTGCGAACTTCCAAGGTTAATGTATTTATGTATTCAAGTCTTTTTTCAAATATGTTTTGCCACTTCACCTATGAGAGCAGAGATCAAACTGCATTTTCATTTTCTAATTTTAGAGGCCCAGGGTAAGAATGGATGCTTTTTAAATAACACTGAACCCATGAACATTGAAAGGAGACTTGAAAAATATGAATGATTCAAAATTATTCAGCGACAAAAAACTTCGTGAGTCTAGTTATGTGAGTCAATCTAGCAATAAACACATGCAGGTACTTTATTTGTTTTTCCCCATAGTTTACACTAATGATCATTATTTTGATATATCTAAATTAAATGAAAATCTTATTGTGAAATACCTATATGATATATTTTATAAAATGTCCTTGATAATCCAAGTTTAATGTCGAAACCATGAGAAAAGAAAAATCTAGCTACGTTTCCAAACTGTTATGAAATCATGCAATTCCCATGCAACACACTGTATTGATGGTTGCATACATACGTCATTTACTCTGCGAAATTTTCGCACACGTAGATCTCACTACTTTTTTAGGTGATTTCAAATGGTTAGCTCGACATTTTTTTGCATATTTTCTGACTGCGTGTCATAAGTTAGGGGGGAAATGAGAAAATGGAAAATTCACTTATCTGGCGCACGCATCTTCGCTGCCAAATGCGCACCACAGATAACTAAGTAGAATAGATCGGACACTGACGTACTACGATTAAAACAACTGTTTGGAACCCCAAGCGGTTGTTGTCTCAACTAATATTTTACAGGTTACTACTTAATCACATTTTTCGGCAGGCTCGGCGCGAAATTCAAATTACATTCTTATTTTGCTTTTTAGGATTTTCAGTAGGCTTACCTATTCTGAATTCTAAGCAATTGAAAACAATAGTCCTTCACAAATATATATTTATTACTGTTCTCTATACAAAAATATGCAAATATAATATAAATATACAGAAAATGAGGTAATTGTCTACACTGACCCGAAAATCTCAAAAATTGACGAAAAATTCAGTAAGCACTAACCTTGATATGCAGAATCTGTTTTCAGGTCTTGGTTTTTTTTTCTAAAATACTCAAAGTCATTGAGGGTTATCCTAAACGAACACTTCATTCTTCAAGTCTGTGACGTGGACTTTTTGTCATTATGAATACAAAATTCTCGATTTTTTCTTAATTTATAGGCTTCTTTATTACTGAATTTCCCTAAAATGTGATGATTCCTAAGTGTTTAAAATCCGGTGATATGAATGATATTTGTCATCTACTCATCTTCATTTCTACGTCAACAGCGCAATATAACGTGATTCGTATGACGTAGCAATGAAGATGGCCATCATATCACCGGATTGTACACACTTAGAAATCATCAAATTTTAGGGAAATCCAGTGATAAAGAAGGCTATAAATAAAGAAAAAATCGAGAATTTTGTATTCATAATGAAAAAAAGGCCACGAAACTGAAATATTATAACGGACTTGAAATTGAAGTGTTGATTTGACCGTCAATTAATTTGAGAATTTTTTTTAGAAGAACCAAGACCGACCAGATAAATCTGAAATAAGATTCCTCTCCTGCATATTAAGGTTAGTGCTTTCTGAATTTTTTGTCAATTATCGGATCAGTCTAGACAATAACCAAAAATAAACATATATGTATATTTAAAAGTTTTACCAAAACTGACACAGGGTCGCAAAAAATGCATGTCTCTATCTTCAATAATAGCTGAGATACAGTGCAGTCACACCCAATTTGGGACACAGTGTACATTTAAAAAGTTGGCTTCTCAAGATTTGCTTGTTCTCTTTTTCCTCATAGAGTTTTTGCCTGAATTTTTTTCGGGTTTACAAGTGCAGCACTTAATCTTTCTTGATAGTTCTTGATTTGATACTGCTTCTGGTTTAATTGTATTTTCAGTTTGTAAATCATGTTGTAGAGAATCTGTTCCTGTGCCCTCAAGTGTGTTCGTCTCAAACAGTTCAATTTAGAAAGTATCACAGCTCTTTTACCTGTAAAGAATAAATTTTTTCTTAATCACTGAGTAAAAAACATAAATCTGAAAGATTCAGCCAATAAAAAAAGAACAAGAGATGAATGTGGAAAATTATAATTGTACTCACCTGAAGAAATTCTTCTCTCTTTCATTTCTTGGAATTTTGTCACAGATTGTGTTTTACAATGATGAAGAAAGTGGATAATAACTCTCCAATATTTAATAAATAACTAATAACTATCTTCTTCATATCCATTTGAATGTAAATACATAATGTGATCAATAATTGTGTGAATTATGTCAATAAAACATATGTTTGACAAACACGAAACACGACTAAAAACCTCAAACAGAGTCATCTATTGACGATATCACTAAATATTGGCGTATGCAGCGACACGAGTATTTGTTGTCTCAACTAAAAACACTATTTGGGGTGGGGGTAGGAAGGTGTCAAGACCCTGATGCGCACTAACCGGTGGCGTCAGCCCATTGGCTATTTTCTGACAATTTTCCAATTTCAATTGGAATTATTGACATGAGCAGGTAGTCGTTTTCGTGTTTTTGGTTTGTTGTTGTATCAAGAATCAATTTTCACAAAGATGGAATGATTTTTCTGTACGCTTTTGTGATATTATAGATAAGCAATATAAATCCCTACATTTTTAAATGTAAATAGTAATACACCGATGTAAATTTCTCTGATAAGTTTATATTCAATAATATTCGGCTGTTCGAAACTTAGGTTAATTCAAGGTAAAATATGCTGGGCCTGAATGTGCATTTGTATCATTTAACTTAAAATTATTTCAGAATGAAAAATCTAGGGGTGTATTTATTTTTGAGTTTCCTAGTTGTTTTCAATGTCGAAGCAAAGAATAAAAAATCTAAATCGGTCACAACCTTATTGGAAGCTAAATGGGGAGCAACCCCTTTATTGCTGGAGGTAGCTGAATATTTATCCGATGAAAATGTAGATTTCTACTGGAATTTCATAGACTCCGTATGTAAATTGAATCCTCCGCTGAACGAACGAGGTGAGAACAACATTTCCAAATATAATGAACTCTACAAGGCCTTGTTTCAGAAACCGACAAGTTAAAATACGATGCTGTGATAGACATAGCCGGCAAAACCATCACACCGGCTGAACTTCAACTCCTCAAGCTAGGTCTTTCACTACACATATACTCTCCGAAAATCCAAATGTTCAACCAGATAGCATCGGAAAGGAACCTTCCAGAATGCTCAACTGTTGTTGATGTTAACGGCCACCTGATATGTTCTTTAGAGGAATTAAAGAGTTACTTTAAAAAAGTGAGGTTTCATTTTTTTCGTATCGTATTCAACAACGCTTTTTTCTAGAGCCCGATGCAAGTGAAGCGCAAAGTGGAAGTTTTTAATATCGACACACATTTTCCTGGCTCCAGAACAGGAGTAATATAGCGATTTTGTATGGCGAGTTGGGGTCCAGGGAATTTTCGCAATTTCATAATTTCTTATCGAGAAAAGCTGAAGAAGGGGTTATCGACTATATAATAAGGCATTTTGTGAAGGTAATATGCAGATATTTTTAGAAGAAAAAATTTTCGAAATAAATAGTTGACTTGCAACAATTTTATAGTAATATTAATTTTATCTGTGTTTGAAGTGGTCTTTCTAGGATACATATTCATTACAGAAATTAATTTAAACTGAAGAAAGGACTTTGAAGGAGCTTTCTAACCTATAAATGTCACCTAGTCTAACCTAACCTAAAAATACTACCTAATTTAACCTAAAATGTTTTAATATATTGCGATCAGAACTGCAAGTAAATTGAATACTTTTCAGACAGAAAATGGAAGGAGGTTGAGGCTCTCTGGTTACGGTGTGGAGCTCCAAATGAAGTCGACAGAATATAAAGCTCAAGATGATGCCGAAATTCACGATAACCAATCAGAAGACTCTAGTCCTGAAGATGAGGAGTCAGAAATTGAAGGATTCGACTTCTCGAAATTGAAGTGAGTTTTCGACATCACGCAAAATATCAATTTTGATCATACTTTTCATTTCAAGAACTTTGTTCCCTGACAAAATCAACGAACTGAACAAATTCAAGCAACACTTGGAGGAATCTTCGAACGAGATGGCCCCGTTGAAAGTTTGGCAGTTTCAAGAGTTGAGCCTTCAAGCTGCGCAGAGAATAATGAATGCTCCCAAGGAAGAATCGTTGAAAGTTCTGACTTACGTAGCTCAAAATTTCCCGATGCTGGTGAGTTTTTTTTGCTAGTTCTAAGCATGAAAAATACAAATTTTTGTCTTTGATCCCAGGCGAAGAGTTTAGTCAAAACCACCGTTGAATCGGAACTCAAGAAAGAGGTTAAAAAAAACCAGGAAATCTTCGGACTAACAATAAACCTCCAACCGCAAGACACAGCCCTTTTCATCAACGAATGTTCTTCGATGTGGACATTGTAGACATTTACGGGATCCTAGATATCGTCAGGCAAGAACTTCGTACTATGGAAGGTTTGAATAAGATAGGGGTTGGCAACAAGCAGCTGAGTTCATTGCTAGCGCTTGATTTCTCCGAAGCTGGGGGATCGAAGGAGTTCGCCATAGACATCAGAGACAGTGCCATTCTCTGGGTGAACAACATCGAAACTGACTCGAAGTATAGTCGATGGACTCGCAGTTTGATGGAATTGCTGAGGCCGACCTTTCCCGCATGATGAGGCAGGTCAAGAGAAACCTTTTCAACTTGGTGAGTTTATTAAAAAAAAGCCCTCACGCCATCACTGAGGACATCAATATCAGTACATATCCTATTGAGAGTTTATCTCCAAAGCAGTATTCATACTACAGGCATTTCAAAATTGTTAGGTTATACATCTCAAACTTTCCAGACAGTCACGAATATATCAATTTGACAGATTATTCGTACTGTCAACTGTCGAAACCAATACATTCCATTAATCTCAGCTAAAGGCGAAAAAAGAAGCGAGGAAACGTATATTGCGAAGATTGTATAGAAAAAAGATTGGAAACGAAGCGACTACACTTACGTCAGCGCCATCTAGTTGTTCCGAAGTAATTTAGAAAATGTCTGAATGCGCTACGCAAGCAATGGCGGCATATTTCATATCTGTCATCTCAAACTTTTCGGGTAATCACAAATATAACCCACTGTTAATTTTCTGTGGTTAAAGGTTTAAGGTCGAGACGAAATGTTTTTTTTTTCATTTGAAATGACCTGAATAATAACGTCTCTCAATATTCAGTACGACTTTTTCTGTAACTCCGCATGTTAAACTTCATATGCAATGAAAAATATTAAACTGACGAAATGAATATAATTCTTCTTGCTCGAATAAGATGCTATGAGTACTTCAAGGTTCAGGTTATACATTTCGAACTATCTGCACAATCACAAAATTTTCAGTTTGACAATCACAAATTTTTCAGTTTGACAATCACAAAATTTCCAGTTTGACAATCACAAAATTTTCAGTCTGACAATCCAAAATTTTTCAATTGACAATGACAAATTTTTCAGTTTGGCAATCAGAAATTTTCTAGTTTGACAGATGTCAAAATTTTTTGTGATTATGCCATCAACGTGATAGTTGGTATATCAGCAAATTTTTCAGTTTGACAATCACAAATTTTTCAGTATGACAATCATGAAAACTATTAGACTGACGAAATAAGTATCATTCTTCTTGCTTGAATAAGATGCTATGAGTACTTCAAGGTTCAGGTTATACATCTAAAACTTTTTGCACAATCACAAATTTTTGAGTTTGACAATCACAAATTTTTTAGTTTGACAATCACAAATTTTTCAGTTTGGCAATCACAAATTTTTCAGTTTGACAATCACAAAATTTTCAGTTTTACAATCACAAATTTTTTAGTGCAAGATTGCAAAGATTGTAGAGAAAAAAGATTGGAAACGGAGCGACTACACTTACGTCAGCGCCATCTAGTTGTTCCGAAGTTATTTAGAAAATGTCAGAATGCACAGCGCAAGTATTGGCACACAAATTTTTCAGTTTGACAATCATGAAAAATATAAACTGACGAAATAAGTATCATTCTTCTTGCTTGAATAAGATGCTATGAGTACTTCAAGGTTCAGGTATACATCTAAAGCTTTTTGCACAATCACAAATATTTCAGTTTGACAATCACAAAATTTTCAGTTTGACAATCTCAAATTTTTTAGTTTGACAAACACAAAATTTTAAGTTTGACAATCAGAAATTTTTCACTTTGACAATCACAAATTTTTCAGTTTGGCAATCACAAATTTTTCAGTTTGACAATCACAAAGTTCAGTTTGACAGATGTCAAAATTCTTTGTGATTATGCCAGCAACTATCACGTTGCTGGTATATCAGCAAATTTTTCAGTTCAACAATCACAAATTTTTCAGTTTGACAATTATAAGTTTTTCAGTTTGACAATCATGGAAAATATAAAAGTCACGAAATAAGTATCATTCTTCTTGCTTGAATAAGATGCTACGAGTACTTCAAGGTTCAGGTTATATATTTCAAAATTTTTGCACAATCACAAATTTTTCGATTTGACAATCACAAAATTTTTAGTTTGACAATTACAAATTTTTTAGTTTGACAATCACAAAATTTTCAGTTTGACAATTAGAAATTTTTTTCTTTGACAATCACAAATTTTTCAGTTTGACAATCACAAATTTTCAGTTTGAAAATCACAAATTTTTCAGTTTGACAATCACAAAATTTTCAGTTTGACAATCACAAATTTTTCATTTTTGCAATCACAAATTTTCCAGTTTGACAATCACAAATTTTTCAGTTTGACAATCACAAATTTCTCAGTTTGAGAGATGTCAAAATTCTTTTTATTATAGTGTTAGTTGGTATATCAGCTCCTGCAGTGCGAACATGCCTTGTTTTTTATTCATATTAGAAGATATATTGTGTGTTTCCAGGTTTTGGTGATAGACCCAACCGATACCGGGGCTAGGGGCGTTGTGAAACTCATTGAATCCTTCGTGGTTCACACCGCACCTTTGAGAGTAGGCTTGGTATTCAAGGTAGATCCGTCAAGTAGCCTCACCGGCTTGGACGATGCAGGTGTTGCCATGCAGTGCGCCTTCAACTACGTGTCTCAAATGAAAACTCCACAAAATGCCGTGTCTTTCTTGAAGAATGTAAGTGAACAGCTAGGTTAAAAAAGAGTTATGAAAAATCTATCAATCGATTTTGCATGAAGACACTTGTCTAAAAAGGTGAAACATCTGTCATTTTTACCTTTTAGGTTATGGTGGCATCCGGTGACAAAAAGGTCACCGTGGATGTTGTCAAATCTCAATTGAAGAAAGAATACGGGCAGATATTGATGAAGTTTTGGGCTCTTACTCCGACTATGATTTCGGGAGACAGTTATCCCATGATTTTATCCAGCGTTTGGGCAGGAACCAATTCCCTCAAGCGCTCTTGAACGGAATTCCCCTATCTGCGAATCACATCAACGTGGACGATTTCGAAGAAGCAGTACTTACGGAACTTGCCACTCAGACGCAAACTTTCCAAAGAGCCATCTATAGAGGCAAGTTATCAGATGTGGACGACGTTGTGGATTACATGATGACGCAACCTAATGTCATGCCCAGGTAATAGGTTAATAGTTAATAGTTTAAAAGGGGTTACAGTCCAATGCGACCTGATGATCTATTGTGCCCCCTGACAAAGCTTTACAGCTCGCCTTCCACTCCCAGAGATCTTATGAAATCCAATATCTCGGAAGGCTTCAGTGAGGCTAATTCCTCACTCCTACAGGTCTCTTGACCAATGCATTGTTTCCTTTGGCTTACAATGCCAAAGCATTCTGTGACTAGGTGAATAGGAGTTTCTTCCTCCTCCCCACAGAATCTACACTCGTCAGTGTCTGATACGCCCATTCTCAGCAAGTGCTTTCTGAGGCGACAATGCCCTGTAAGAAAGCCAGTGAGGAGGTGTAGTTGGTTCTTACCGAGATCCAAATATCTTTTGGATCTTGCAGTTTCAAAATTCTGAAGGAACATTTTGGAGTGATCCAACCCTGGGAGATTCAGCCAGAGTGTTTCTCTTTCAGTTTTCTCCTTCTCCAGAAACTCCTTCCTATATGTACATTTTGCTATACCACAAAAAGGTTCTGGGCTAGTGAGTGGTTTCCGAGCACCCCTCTGGCAAGTTTGTTGGCCTCTTCGTTACCTGTGATTCCCGAATGACCAGGAACCCATATTAAAGAGATCTTATTTTTCTTGCCTACCTCATTGAGATTGCTCCGGCATTCCCATGTCGACTTTGAGTCGATGACATAGGAGTTCAGTGCTTTAATAGCAGCTTGACTATCTGATTGAATAGCTATGTCGCAATTCTGATATTTTCTTTCTAGATTAATATCTAGACATCTTTCGATTAATAATATTTCTGCTTGCAGAACACTCACACAGGAGCCACACGATAGTGCACACTTGGCTTTGGCCCCGTGAACCCCAGCGCCAGCTCCCGTGTTGGTTTTTGAACCATCTGTATACCATTTAACAGTATTTTCTTTGAAATTTTGTTCGGTGTATTCCCGCTCCCATTCCTCTTTTTTGCATAGCATCGTACTGAAGTTTTTCTCAGTACTTACTTTCTTGACCATTACATCACTAGGAAGGTTCGCAGATGAGATGTAGTTACTCAGAGAGCTCCAGACTCTCTGACCCCTAATTCTCTCATTACCTGCGCCTTCTCTAGATATTCTGAGGATGGCTTCATGGACCATCCTGTTTATCACCATATGTAGGGGTGTGAGATCTGTTATGATCTCAAGTGCTCTGGTTGGGCACGTTCTCATGGCCCCCGTGATGCACACACAGGCAAGTCGCTGTGCTTTATCGAGCATTTTCCTCGTACTTGTCTGACTTGCTTTAGCAAACCAGACTTCTGCCCCATATGTGATTACTGGTCTCACAATCATGACGTACATCCATCGCAGTTAGGTTAGGAATTACTGATATAGTGAAAGACACAGTATAATGAAGTATAAGTGAACATTAAAAAAATGAATTTCTTCAGGCTGACTGAACGCGTCTTAAACAAGGAGAAATCCACAAATCTGGACATGTTGGGGACCTCTTCGAGCATATCGGACGTCCAGAACTTGATCAAATTGAGTCCGAGAGACATGACAGCGACTGCCTTGGAAAACGTCAAGTATTTCTCGGCATTCAAGAAGGGAGAAAGTTCCACACATACACTTATTGGATTGTGGGGGATTTGAGCTCGAGTAGGTCCAGGGATGTTCTTCAGGCGGCTTTGAAACATGCTGTGAGTTGTCTTTTTGCATTTTACCAGTTTGCCAGCTAGTTTTGACAATATTTGGGATAAGTAATAATACGGCTATCATGGCTAATGACAACAGCTGTCGATGCTGTCAAAATGAAAAATAAAAAGAACGAAGAATGAATGAATTAAAAAAAAACTATATTAGATTGTACAAGTTTATTTGTACCATAACCAGATTATTGTAGATGTTATACGAATACTTCATTCACTTTTATAAAATCACATAGGAGGTTATGGTATCGTTTTCAGGAGTTGGTACTCCTGATGAAAAGTCAGTGTGCACACAGGAAAAATCATTAATGACAAAATGGTGTTGCCAGTTTGTTTCTTTGTTTACATATTGTTCGAAATCGAAATATTGCAAATAACTAGAAGAGGAATCCTTTCTGTCAATTCATATAAACGTTAATTATTTTCGTCCATCACATCTTTTCCAATTCATTCATTTTCCGAATAAATTCAAGTTCTGGGAAATACGTAATTGCTAAGAATGTAGAAAGGCCAACATAGTGTTGACTTGGAACATAGAAATATTTTGACAAGCGTCATAACCTTCATTTTCGTTCGATGCAGAGAGGAATGTGTCAAATTTCCAAGGCCGGAGGTGTTATTTTATATTTGTGAATGGAGTATACCACAGCCCACAGCCTACTAAATTTGACAGGCCGGGAGGTTAGACGTTGCCGTTGTTACCATCGGAGTGACAAGTAGCACTATACAGAGTTCTTTTGCAATTCGCACTGTTTTCGAAATAATTTCGAATTTATGTCAATTCGCAATGAAATAAAGAACTGTAGGGGGGAAAACAAAACAGCATTTCGTTTTTCTGCGAATAATTTCTTAATTTTTTTATCGCAAATAATCCAGAACTCACCACGAGGAGGTAGCTGTTGTATTGAGCTCCACAAGATTACAATCAGAATGGAAATTATTCTACTTTCTGAAGCAATTAAAATAGGAGAATGAACATCAAAAGGGAAAAAAAATTATTATTTCGCTATCGAAAACGATTACATTCTGACTGCTGATCTTTAAAACTCGAAATAAATCCTATAAAACAGAAATTCAACAAGAATAGGCTCTGAATGAATAAAAACTATGAATTCAATCCTAAAAAAGGTTATATAAAACTAAAAATAAACTCTGAATAAATAAAAAAAATCTGATAACAAACGGCTAAAAGTTAGTAATTTCCTGTCGCAAAGAGCAGTTCTTGGGATTCACTAACCATTGTAGAATGATTATTAACGAAGATATTACTCAAAATTTGGGAAAATTTGCTCAAGATAGTTTCAGAAGGCTGCTGACATAGTGAAAATTTGTCGTGATGAACATCTCAAGTACGCTGAAAATATATGTCATAAATTAACATTCCAACAACGTTATATTGAACAGAGTCATTTTCTTTAACGTTGGAAAAGAAGTGGGAGATTGCCTTGTCTTTGGAATGACAACAAAAGTCTGAAAATGAATCGATCTGATCTTGTTTGTCCCAATCGGTGTAAAAATTGTCATAATGAACAACTAACTTTTGTCTCCGTTCCTCAGGATCAGTTCTTTTTGGAGTAATTGAGAACGTCATGTAACTCGGATGAGTTGGAAAAATTGAAGGAAATGCATCATCAGTTAATTTAGGAATTTTTCGCGGTATATTTATAACTGAACCTTAGGCGGTTGGATAAGAGTTATTTTTCATAATATGGGAATTCACAAAATGTTTATACAAACTACACTGTCTTCGTGGATTTCAAAATTACTTTCCCTATGAATTGAGTTAAGTCATTTTCTTCTCCTCTCGGAATCTTTCGGAAATCTAAATACCGACCCTTTCTATTCTCATTAGTAGATTTATAGTTGCTTTTTCAACCGGACACTGCACAAGTACGAGGCATAGTACTCAAATCAAAGAAATTTTAATTAATATCAAAATGAAAAACCTTCCTGTTGATAATTCTTCCAGATATGAACACTCAAAGTCGAAAATTCAATATCAAATCCGATACACACCGATCTTGCAACTGCAACACTTATTTTCACTTTATTTATTGATTAAAAAACCAACCACACGCACACAGCGAAAAAACACAAACTTTTTCACATGATTCCCAGTCCAATTTTTGATGCGAACAGATTTACGCTTCCACTCTCCACACTGAATTGCAACCTGCAACTGCAAAGTCGTACCACTCTGAATCAGGACCCCAACCCCTTGTGAACACTCCGGCAACATCGCATTTCAAAGGAACATTCTGGCCTGTTAAATATCGTAGGCCGCGAGTATACATATAAGCATTATAATTCACATTTCAGAGTTTGTGATTTCAATTTTGTCCTTGCAGAAATCTGAGTTTGATGTAAGAGTTACTTATATGCCGAACGTTGAAGGTTCCAGCAAGAACTCCTTGAATAAAGTTGTGTTGGCAGCATTGGAAAGTTTGCCGTCAGATAAATCATTAGATTTCGTGTTGAATCTTCTGGAAAATAAGGGGGAACTTGAGAAAATCCTCAAGGGAGATTTATCCGCTTTACCGGTAAGTATTTCATAATCCTGAACTTCAAAAGGAAACTAATATTCATTTTTTAGAGGGTAGTGAAATCTAGAGTTGGCAGTCAAGAGTTAAACTTGAAAATGTTAAGGGTATATTGCCAAAGAGTTTTGGGCTTGAGTGTAGGACAAAGAGCGATTGTTGCAAATGGAAGGATTTTAGGTCCCTTAGACGAGGATGAAGCTTTTGTTGAAGAGGACTTTGCTCTCTTCGAGAGTTACAGTTCTGTCCAGTACCTCGATAAAATTGTTGAAGTTCTTTCAAAGGAAACAGATGATGCTCAAGGTATTTTCCAAAAAAACTTCTTTTGATTCGATAATCATTCATTGATCATTTTCAGACATAACAAGCGATTCCTTGCTCAAGATAATATCCCTGTTAGTATCAAAACCTCAATCCAAAGCCAGGTTTGAGGTTAAGGGAGAAACTGAGGATCATTCAGTGGTTAAGATACCTGCAAGCCGTCCAGATCAAGTAGCCTTCGAGCTGATAGCCATAGTGGATCCAGTCTCTCGAGGAGCTCAGACGCTAGGGCCTATTCTGCAAGTACTTCACGAGGTCTTGAATTGTAACATCAAGATTTTCTTGAACAGTGTGGAGAAAAACAGCGACATGCCTTTGAAAAGGTAAGTTTTTCGAGTTGATAAACTTTGTTTCGACGAAGATGAGTCTCCCAAGTTGCTGTAAATAACACAAGTAGCGCTCGAATGACAAAACATCCTGGGTACGCATAACCTCAAAAATGTCAAACTATGGAAGAGCTGTCAGTTGTCAGATTGAAAAATTTGGGTTGTAGAATCTAGGCAACCTTTGGGATGTGATTATATTCGGGGACATCAGCAGAATGTTTTTTCCCATCCATAAAAATATACTTCTTGCAACAATTAAAGGAACACAAAAATTTTCCGAATTATTTGGTGTTTTCAACAAGTTGCATCTCAGTGAAAAATGGTCGTAAGAGAAAAAGAAAAATCAACTTTTGAAGCTTGAAGACTCTAGTTTCTGAATTAATTGGTTAACAATTTTTCAGAGTAACTGCAGCCATGCAATCCTCGGATAAAGCACGAAAAAATTTTTTTTTTTATTTTTCAAATTTTTATTTTTTCTCTACGCGCATGGAAAATTTTTTTTGAGCTAGACCGATGCAAAGCCCTCATAGCCTGTTTATTCAGGTCTAATTTGTTTTTCACCACGCTCGGTAATGACCATTCGTTTCTAGCTTTTATCGATACGTACTGGAGAAGGAAATCCAGTTCACCGAAGATGGAAAACAAACTTCGGGACCAATCGCAAAGTTCTCAAACATGCCAACATCGCCTCTTCTCACCCAAAACTACCACGTACCTGAGAACTGGCTGGTAGAAGTTGTCAGATCTGTGTACGATTTGGACAACATACGTTTGGAGAATGTCGATAGTAACGTACATAGGTAATGTTGTAGATTGCACTGTCAAAGTGATATGAAACTTTGATATCTTGTAGTGAGTACGAACTCGAGTATTTGCTGTTGGAAGGTCACTGCTTTGATGCTACCAGCGGTAGTCCGCCCAGAGGCCTTCAAATAACTTTAGGTACGGAGCGTGAACCGGTTATCGTTGATACCATAGTTATGGCCAATCTGGGTTACTTCCAACTCAAGGCCAACCCAGGCGCGTGGCTTTTGAAGCTAAGGCAAGGCAGGAGCTCAGAAATCTACGATATTGTCAGGTAAAATCAATAAGGTGATCCTCATGAAGACGTTCATGGTTTTTTGCAATATGATTTTAGTCATGACGGAACAGATACTCCGGCAAATTCGACTGATATTAAGGTCCTCATCAGTTCCTTGAGATCTCACATTCTCAAATTGAGGGTTCAGAAGAAACCGGACAAATTCAACATGGATCTGTTGTCCGAAGATGACTCTCCTACTGGGATTTGGAATTCGATCACAAGGTGCGTTGAAAATGTTTTTGTTCTCTATTCTTTTAACGACCCTTTTTTTATGCATAGTTCTTTCGGAGGTAACGAAGAGGAACCAGAAGAAAAACTTAACATTTTCTCCCTGGCGTCGGGACATTTGTACGAAAGATTCCTGAGGATAATGATGTTGTCTGTACTTAAACATACTAAGACTCCTGTGAAATTTTGGTTCTTGAAGAACTATCTATCTCCCCAAATCAAGGTAAGAGATCTGTTGAACAGGAAATCTTTCGACAGTTGATTGCAGTATTGTCGAAAATTGGCACATCTGTCATCCTATGTTTGACATATCCTAAAATGTTGTAGGGACTTGCTTCATATCATGAAAAACTGATTTGAAAGGGTCGGAAATATCAACATTTGCTTCATTTTCTCAACCTTCCTGGAAACATTCATATTGAAATCGTTATTGTGATATCCCATTGTCAAAATGGATTCAAGTCATTATACGGATAGTCAATTTTAAATTTTTTAGGTTAGGGCTGTTTATAGGTTACAGGTTGAATTTGCAGATTCGCAAATAACTTAACCTAACACATAGATTAATAATTTGATTGAGGCCTTTGTAATAGGAAAACCACTTGAAACATAACCAATATACAGGGTTATTCACGAATATGGCTCTATAGAATATTTTTAGGAAAGACAAAAGATTCAGGATTGAAATTCTAAAGTGAGCTTCAAGTAAGAAGACGACTTCTCGTATTTTTTTTAAGGTTCTAGGGAAGACCCATTTTTTATTGCATAAATAGATTCTTCATTGAATTCTGCGTCTTTTTGATTCCAAAAGTTTGAATTTTCCCGAGAAAATTCTCTTTAAATGAGGAAATACGAAAAAAATCTTAAAATTGAACTCTGTTGGAATACAGACAATTTCGAGGTTTTTTTCATTGAAGATTCTCATTTTTGAGAATCTCCGAGAAGATAGGCTGATTCTTCTTTTCCGATAGCGTGATTTTCAGAATATGAGACAGGAGGTCACAAATTCTTTGTCAAAGTGAGAAGTGACGAATCATGAAAAAATCGCTTTTTTTCAAATTGGAACCCCATTTTTTCGAAGTATTTCTGAAATTTTTGTCAAAAAATGATAGGAGCATACGTTCAAGATTTATCCCAAAATGAATATTTTTCGAGATATTCAGGAAAAACGATTTTGTCTTTAATTTTCATACTCATACCGAATATGTTTTTTACTGGAAAATAATTAGCGGTCGAGTGAAATTTTTGGAAATCTCCATTATCGAAAAAATATTTTCTATAGTTCAGACGAGTTAAGTTCTTGAATTATCATGTGTAATGCGAGAGCAACAATTGGTTTAAAGTTCTCAATAAGAGTATTAGTGATGTCGACGTGAAAAGTTCTCAGGAATGCAGAAAAAAAATAATTAGTAATAATTCGAATGCTTTTGAGAGAATAATTAACAGAACATGTAACAATTTCATCACTAAAAATTCAGATTTCCCTACCATGACAAAAAAGAAATTTTCCAGAATTAAGAATTTGCGGAAATTATCTTAAGCTTTAAAAAATAAAGGAAAACTGAACTCGTCTGAACTATAAGAAAATATTTTCTCGATAACAGAGATTTCCAGAAATTTCACGTGACCGTTAATTATTTTCCAGTAAAAAAACACATTCGGAATAAGATTGAAAATTGAAGACAAAATCGTTTTTCCTGAATATCTCTAAAAATATTCATTCCTGAATATCTCGGATATTCTGGGATAAAAGTCTCGGACGTATGATCCTATTATTTTTTGACGAAGATTTCGAAAGTGCTTCGAAAGAATGAGGTTCCAATTTGAAAAAAACGATTTTTTGATGTTTTGTCACTTCAAACTTTGACAAAGAATTCGTGACCTCCTGTATTATATTTTGAAAATCACGCTATCAGAAAAGAAGCATCAGCCTTTCTTCTCGGGGATTCTCAAAAAGGTGAATTTTCAATGAAAAAAACTCTAAGTTGTCTGCATTTCGACAGAGTTCAATTTTGAGATTTTTTTTTTACGCATTTCCTCATTTAGAGAGAATTTTCTCGAGAAAATTCGAACTTTTGGAATCAAAAAGACTCAGAATTCAATGGAGAATCTATTATTTCAATGAAAAATAGGAAAAATATTCTATAGAGCCATTTTCGTGAATAGCCCTGTATGAATATGCACTAGGAAAAAATTGAAAACATAGTTACAGTTTGTTTCATCACTATTGCAATTGAATGTTTGGTATCATTTGTATTTTCCACAGGATTTCTTGCCTTACATGGCCAAAGAATATGGATTCGAATACGAATTAGTACAGTACAAATGGCCCCGGTGGTTGAACCAACAAACCGAGAAACAAAGAACAATTTGGGGTTATAAAATATTATTCCTAGATGTCCTTTTCCCCCTCGACGTGAAAAAGATCATATTCGTCGATGCAGATCAGGTATAATCTTAAAAATCTTCGCAAGACAATTTCTTTCATCAAATTCTTCCCGATAAGGTTGTACGAGCTGATCTAAGAGAGCTGCAGCAGCTAGATTTAGGAGGGGCCCCATATGGTTACACCCCCTTCTGCGATTCAAGGAGAGAAATGGACGGGTTCAGGTTTTGGAGGCAGGGGTACTGGAGGAACCACCTCCAAGGCAGGAAGTACCACATTTCTGCCTTGTACGTTGTCGATCTGAAGAGGTTCCGAAGGATAGCAGCCGGAGACAGGCTGAGGGGGCAATATCAGGCTCTGAGTCAAGATCCCAACAGCTTGTCCAACCTGGATCAGGATTTACCGAATAATATGATCCACCAGGTTGCCATCAAGTCCCTTCCACAGGAATGGTTGTGGTGCGAAACTTGGTGCGATGATAACTCGAAGAAGTCGGCCAAGACCATCGATTTGGTGAGTAGATTATGTAGACTCCTCGATGAAAATTGATATGTTAATTTCACTCGATGCTAAAGGAGTGAAAGAATACGAGAAAACGTGTATTGGAAAGATTATAGAGAAGAAAGATTGGAAACTTACGTCAGCGCCATCTAGTTGTTCCAAAGTCATTTATGAAATGTCTGAATGTGCTATGGCGTTGACAGTTGACATTTATTTGCCATTGACATTTCACTGGCTTTCCAAGGCCATCTAGACTTTGAGAAGTTCTAATAACGGAAAATCGTGAAATAAGTTGGGCATGTTCTGAATTACCGCATCGGGAACTTGCTGAAAAACTTCTGACAGTGCCATTTGGTAGTTTAAAATAAAGATGCACAGTTGATATTCAACCTGAACCTGACTTATGTGCAGGGAATGAAGAATGTTCGCAGGCATGCAAAATTGATTGAAACTTTGTCGGCGTATAACTTATATAACTTATATTTACATATACAGGGTTATTCACGAAAAATGACTCTATAGAATATTTTTAGGAAAGACACAAGTTTCAGGATTAAAATTCGAAATGTGAGCTTCAAGTAAGAAGACAACTTCTCGTATATTTTTTGAAGGTTCTAGGACTTTTTTCCGGAAGTGACATCAACTTTCGTTTTTCAAATGGGAAGACCCATTTTTTTATTGCATAAATAGATTCTCCATTGAATTTTGAGTCTTTTTGATTCCAAAAGTTTGAATTCTCCCGAGAAAATTCTCTTTGAATGAGGATATAAGAAAAAAAATCTCGAAATTGAACTCTCTTGAAATACAGACAACTTCGAGGTTTTTTTCATTAAAAATTCTCATTTTTGAGAATCTCCAAGAAGAAAGGCTGATGCTTCTTTTTCGATAGCGTGATTTCCAGAATATGATACAGTAGGTCACGAATTCTTTGTCAAAGTTAGAAGTGACGAAACATCAAAAATTTGGTTTTTTCAAATTGGAACCCCATTTTTTCGAAGCATCTTCGAAATCTTCGTCAAAAAATAATAGGAGCATACGTCCTAGACTTTTATCCCAGAATGAATATTTTTCGAGATATTCAGGAAAAACGATTTTGTCTTCAATTTTCAATCTCATTCCGAATGTGTTTTTTTACTGGAAAATAATTAGCGGTCAAGTGAAATTTTTGGAAATCTCTGTTATCGGGAAAATATTTTCTTATATTTCAGACGAGTACAGTTTTTCGTTATTTTTCAAAGCTTAGGATAATATCCGCAAATTCTCAATTCTGGAGAATTTCTTTTTCGTCATGGTAGGGAAATTTGAATTTTCAGTAATGAAATTGTGACATGTTCTGTTAATTATTCTTTCGAAAGTATTGAAACTTATTAAAAATGATTTTTTTCTGCATTCCTGAGAATTTTTCACGTTGACTTCACTAATACTCACATTGAGAACTTTAATCTGTAATGCTCTCGCATTACAGATGATAATTCTAGAACTTGAGTCGTCTGAACTATAGAAAATATTCTTTCGATAACAGTTCCAAAAATTTCACTTGAACGCTAATTATTTTCCAGTAAAAAAACACATTCGGAATGAGATTGAAAATTGAAGACAAAATCGTGTTTCCTGAATATCTCGAAAAATATTCATTTTGGGATAAAAGTCTTGGACGTATGCCCCTATTATTTATTGACGAAGATTTCGAAAATGCTTTAAAAAATGGGGTTCCAACTTTGATAAAGAATTTGTGACCTCCTGTATCATATTCTGAAAATCACGCTATCGGAAAAGAAGCATCAGCCTTTCTTCTCGGAGATTCCCAAAAATGAGAATTTTAAATGAAAAAACCTCGAAGTTGTCAGTATTTCAACAGAGTTCAATTTTGAGATCTTTTTTCGTATTTCCTCATTTAAAGAAAATTTTGTCGAGAAAATTCAAACTTTTGGAATCAAAAAGACTCAGAATTCAATGGAGGATCTATTTATGCTATAAGAAATGAGTCTTTCCATTTGAAAAACGAAAGTTGATGTCATAGAACTTTCAAAAAATATACTAGAAGTCGTCTTCTTACTTGAAGCTCACCATATTCATGAATAACCTTGTATAGGAACATATTTCAATCGATATTTGTATCCCTGGTTTGATCCAATAAAAACCTACATATTTATGTGAACCAATCAGTATTTTAATATTCTACGGAGAACGGGAATATCTAAAAATTCAATTATGAACATTCTTCAATCTAATTTAACGTCTTTCAGTGTAATAACCCCCTAACGAAAGAAGCTAAACTATCAGCAGCAGTCAGGATAGTTCCGGAATGGCAAGACTACGATAACGATGTCAGGAAGCTTCAGAAAAAAATTGATTCCGGTCTTATGGATGAAGACCCAGCAGCAGAAAATGGGAATGGTATTGTAATGAAACACGTTCGTAAGATATTGTACTAACTTATTTTTATATTACAGATTCAGCTGACAGGACTGATATACATACAGAATTGTAGGGTTATTAGATCAATTTATATACAAATTTTTCCAATTAAAAAGTCAATATTTACAAAGCTTTGTTTCATTTCAAGCGAGATACATTTTTTCAGGGATACTTCTGGTTTGAAATTTGTAATGTAATGTATTTTTTCAAAGATAAGTAGGAAAGAGCGATAATTTTGAGGCTACTGCTGAAGGTGATGCCATGATAAAAATTGAATAGTCACTTTGGGGTTTATAAAAAAAAAACAGACATGGATTATTGACAGAGAAATAACCTCACTTTCCCAAAGGATAAAGCAGCAAATCTATAAAAAATAAACTTTTTATGAGGTTATTACTGAGATGTTTAAAAACAAGGTGTAAGCACACGTTTAGATTTTGTTTCGCCAGTTTTGAGAATATAAGCTCTGTTTCCTTCAATCAACTCTAGGTGGCGCTTTTCATTTATTCTGATAGATCCTTAATTTATTCGAATATTTTAATATATTATGGTGTACGAGTTGTGTTAAAGTTCTCAAATAATTCTTGACGTTCATATTTTTTATGAGTTTGACAGGAAGGAAATAAATAAATGAGTATTTTTCTAGTGCTAGGTAAGTTATAGGCATTTTCGACCGCGAGGAATCAATTGATTTAATCGCGGCCTACTATATTAAGCAGGCCAGAATATTCCTTTAAAATGCGACGTTGCCGGAGTGTCCACAAGGGGTTGTTTTTTTTCCTGTGTGCGTGTGATTGGTTTTTTAATCAATGAATAAAGTGAAAATAAGTGTTGCAGTTGCAAGATCAGTGTGTATCGGATTTGATGTTGAATTTTTCGATTTAGTGTTCATATCTGGAAGAATTATCAACAGGAAGGTTTTTCATTTTGATGTTAATTAAAATTTCATTCGAAAATCTCCGATTTGAGTACTATGCCTCATACTTGTGCAGTGCCCGGTTGCAAAAGCAACTATATATCTCCTAATGAGAAGAGAAAGTGTCGGTATTCCGTGAGAAGAAGAAAATGACTGAACGCAATTCATAGAGAAAGTAGTTTAAAATCTACGAAGACAGTGTAGTTTGTATAAAACATTTTGTAGATTCCCATATTATGAAAAATAACTCTCATCCAACCGCTTAGGGTTCAGTTATAAATATACCGCGAAAAATTCCTATATTAACTGATGATGCATTTCCTTCAATTTTTCCAAATCATCCGAGTTACATTACGTCCTCAATTACTCCAAAAAGAACTGATCCTGAGGAACGGAGACAAAAATTAGTTGTTCATCATGACAATTTTTACACCGATTGGGACAAACATGATCAGATCGATTCATTTTCAGACTTTTGTTGTCATTTCAAAGACAAAGCAATCTCCCACTTCTTTTCCAACCTTGAAGAAAATGGCCCTATTCAATATAACGTTTTTGAAATGTTTCTTTATGACATATATTTCGAGCGTACTTGAGATGTTTATCACGACAAATTTTCACTTTGTCAGCAGCCTTCTGAAATTATCTTGAGCAAATTTCCCCAAATTTTGAGTAATATTTTCCTTAATCATCATTCTATAATGGTTAGTGAATCCCAAGAACTGCTCTCTTCGACAGGAAATTACTAACTTTCAGCCGTTAGTTATCAGACTTGTTTTCATTTATTCAGAGTCTATTTTTAGTTTTATATAAACTTTTTAGGAATGAATTCATAGTTTTTATTCATTGAGAGCTTATTCTTGTTGATTTTCTGTTTTATAGGATTTATTCTGAGTTTAAAGGTCAGCAGTCAGAATGTAATCGTTTTCGAAAGCGAAATAATACATTTTTTCCTCTTTTGATGTTCAGTCACCTATTTATTTGCTTAAAAGTAGAATAATTTCCATTCTTATTATAATCTTGTGGAACTCAATACAACAGCTACCTTCTCGTGGTGAGTTCTGGATTATTCGCGATGAAAATATTAAGAAATTATTCACAGATAAACGAAATGCTGTTTTGTTTTCCTCCATATATTCTTTATTTCATTGTGAATTGAAATAAATGACAACTTTGACATTGTGACGCCCCCACGAAATATCGCTAATATTCAAATACTGGTCGAATATTTATTCTTTCAAAAAGTGAAGAGTGCTCAAATCATGTGTTTAAACATCTAAGCATTGTATATACCGGTGGTTTAAAAATTGGAAACGATGAATTTATTTCGCTCACAGGAGGAAAAACGTAACTCTGATACTGGGATCTGCAGTAATTTAGGCCACCCGGTATATTGTTATACGTTTTTTATTTGGCCTGATAACTTTCCATATGAAAAAAATACAATTTTCAGTAGCTCTACTTATTATTCTTGCAATACTGTGTGATATGTTTACCTTCCTCATCGAATTAACAACTTTAATTTTGCTTTCATTCTTTTTAAATAACCATACTATAAATAAAGATAATATATTAAATTTTTCCAATAAATATACCGATGCTGGACAATTTAGCTGCATTCATATCTTAAACTACTAGTCTTACAAACTTTACATTTCACATAGCAGCAATAGTAATATTTACACTGGCATCTTTCGATTTTCTCCTCAACTACAGTCCTGTAGCCTCTTCCACAGCACAACAAACGGCAGCTGTCTGGTCCTTTGGATGTCACGTTGCACTGCCTGAAAAAACGTAAAGAAATTGAGATACAGAATTTGGGAGTTTTCTGTTATGGTTAGCATACTTTTCGGATGGCCCCGGTACTTAATTTCGATTCTGAACCGTACAAGATTCCGTAAATTCGGCGGATGGTTTAAAGGTTGACCCTGAGAGAAGCTAATTGGTGGTTAATTGCGTTGGAATGTACTGTGCCGGAACTCCGAAAGCAATTATATGCATTTTTGCGTTGATCTAAACCATTTCGTTCTGATTTTTTGTCGAGAGGAATCGATACGAGGGTTGTAAGAAATTAATATCGACCTTCAGGAAGAAATAGAGGCGTAGAATTCATTTGAGTGGAAATTGGATCTATTTTATTCCTATTGGCGACTGTGACAAAGGAAAATATGTCATAGCAAGAAGAATCCATACAAGTTTAAAACACGATGACATAGGAAAAAGAAAAGAACTTGAAAACAAGAAACTTTTCAGAAATGATCCATGAAAACAAAGAACTTAGTGCTATGAATTTCAAAAGAGATTTGGGTGGTCCTCACTGCATTTTTTCGTACCTCCTGATAGAATAGATAGACCTACTTCCCTGCCGCAGAAGCAAGATAAAATAAACTGCTCCACATGAGTTAGGGATATTGACTTAAAATGCAAAAAAATATAGTTCAAATGAGATTTTGTGATAAAAATTCATATTAATATGATTTCAAGTTGCAGGAAATAAAATTAATTTAAGCCTGTAGGTCTGCAGCGTATACAGGGTGGTTAAGAAAAATCGAGTAAAATAACGAAATTTCATTCCCAGAGAATTCAATCATTTCAAGACTATCAATACAATGTATGGCCTCCACGAGCATAAATAACAGCTTGTCATCTTCTTTGCATACTACACACGAGGTTGTTAAACATTTCTTGAGGAATTTGGTTCCATAAACGAGGCAGAAGCTCTCTCAGATCATTTAAGGAGTAGGTTGATGATTATCTGATCTTCTTTGGAGCATATCCCATGCATGTTCTATACAATTCAAATCTGGTGAGTGCGGAGGTATTGGTTAATGTGGAATACCAAGCTCCTCGTGCGCATATCTCAACTATGGCTGCACAGCGCAGTCTAGAGTTATCGTCTAGAAATTGAAAAGTTTCACCAATAGCAGCGTAAAAATTTGGTAAAACATTGTCAATGACATATGCTTCCTATAGAGTAAGGCGGTCATATTCCCAGGACAAATGTGTAGATCTGTGCGCCCGTTGAAACATATCCCGGCCCATACCATAACACTACCCCCTCGGAATGGATGGACTTCTTGGACATAGCGACGATTACGTGGTATGCGTGGGATTGTCCATACCCTAATTCTTCGAGAATCTGAAAATTGTCCATATCTGGATTCATCAGTGAAAAGGACACTACGCCATTGATCGTTCCAATTGATATGTTGCCTTCCCATTCCAGTCTCTGATGCTTATGGTCACGTGTTAATGGAACTCCTCTTAATGGACGTCTAGAACCTAGATTAACCTCTCTCGAACGTCGTCTGATGGTTTGAATGGAAACTTGGACCCCATCTGCATTTTGAAGAGTATTCCGTAGCATTCTACACGTAGATGTAGGCTTTCTTCTCGCCGAAACGGTGATGAAACGATCCTGAGCAGGTGTTGTTTTTCGTCGCCCATCAAGCCTTGCTCTTTCCAACACGGAACCTGTCTCCCTGATGCTATTCCAAAGTCAGGATATCACACTTTGGCTGACTAGGAGCCTTTCCGCTACAACAACCTGAGTTAGGCCATCCTGTAGCATTCCGACAGCCCTATTAGCCTCAGCGTTTGTTAATTTAGGTCTTGGCATTTTCAGAAAACTCATTTCAAATCAAAGCCGTTGATGAACTCCATTTCAAAATAAGAACATTCATGAAGCATATGCAAAGAAGCAAACTTCAGAAAAAAGGCGACTCTAGTGGAGCAGTATAGTCATTTATGATGAATTGCAGAAAGATTCTTCTAAATTTTTTTTAATGGTTTTCTTCCTTAGATTCTTTCACTTGAAGAAGCTGAAACCCCACAGATTACTCCGGTATGATAATTAACAGCAAATAACCATATTCTCTTCATATAAATCAGATCAGAGTAAGGTAGGCGATCTCTTTTTTCATTCTTGAAGACCATCTAGAACACTTTAATGTTATTGTTTTGCATTCAAGATGTAATCAAGGTTGATATAAACGATATAAAATTATACCGTAATAACTTGTAACAATAGCGCATACTGATGGAATTTATTACAAATGACACTGGATGAGCATAACTTTCTCATTCATAAACATGAGGTATTATTAACTTATAGAACTGTCCTCTTCGATTTTTCTTATGCTTGTTTTAAGATGGTAATTTTCGCTTCATCGTGACAGGATGGAGCTTTGGAGATATCACATACAGGGTGTCAGAACTGCGAACGCTCTAAGTTAGTATAGTTCTAACGAGACGTGAAGAGATCGTAAGAAAACATTCTTGCCATGTGCATATGGTCGAAATAATACTTTTAGTGCTTACTCTCTTGCCTGATGAAATGGAAAATAATTTCACCATTACAATAATTATTTAATTCTACTGCAAATTAACAATCGCATTGACACACTTGTAACGCCTTAAAAATTCACGATAGACTGAGGTAAATAAAAAACATGGTCAGTCTACTTTTTTGGAATTGAGATCTGCTTTTCCTTCAGTAACCCTGATATTTATAATTCATGAAACAGTACTGAACATACAGGGTGTCTAGGAGAATGTGTGAAACCTCTTGTCTTAATATATAAAACTAAGTCGGTCATTTTGTTCGTTACACCATTTATAACTCAAGATAGGATGAACTTGTTTGTTATGAAAGATTTTTTTTTTTTGAATAATTTTTCTTCTTGCTTTTAATGCCAGTAGGTGCCGCTACGGTTGACAGCGTTTTCGTTAAAGTATTATATTCGATATTAATTCGGTGAACAACATTTTCTAATAATATTAACGCATTTGAGTCCATGTATCATTACACCTTTCTTCCGAACACTACGGAAAATTTTATGACGAAATGTTTTGAACCAATCTCCATTCTACTATTATATATGTGAACAATTACTGTTTATTTTGAGTTGCCTAAACTGATGTTTTGGGGGCGCATTGATTCTTTTCTCTGGCGACTTCCGACAACCATTACCGGTAATTCTAAAATCGACGGCTGCCGATGAAATAAATGATTGCCTAAAATCATCAACTTCAAATTTGGCTAAGTAAAAAAGCTCTAAATTCAGCTGATTGCGGTTGGAATAGTACCAATATATATATTTGCAGCCCACAAAAATGCAAAAAACACCTGCACCACAAAAATTGTTGAGAATGCCATTCAGAATCAGATTAATTTTTTGACACAAAAAGTATTAATTTCACGTGAATAAAGTGATGAATAAATGTTTAAATGATATTTTTCATTTTGTTATTTTGAACAGATAAAGGTTGGTTAAGGGGTTGAAAAATAAAAATAACTATAAAACCAACATTGATTCAAAATACGATTAAAAAATTGATTGAAATTAATTAATTATATAAATAAAGAAACATTTTTGAACATTATATGCTGAAAGAGGGTGGTTTATATGGTCTTGAAGTATATGAAGCCCTTCATTAAACTTCATAAAATGCTACTGTGGCCCAAAAATTATTTTGATTTACATTAGAACAAGTGTCTTTTAATTTTGGATGAAGGGATTGTTTCACACCCCTTAAAAATAATAAGCATAAATCGCATAGGGTAGGAGTAAGAGACAAGTATATTCCATATCCAAAATTTCATCAAAATCGAAGCATCTTGATAGAATTCGGAGGTAATGCCTAATTTTTCGCCCTCATTGACTGGACGAATTGTACAGGACAATTTTATGTCCACTTTCAAGGTATCATACCATAATAGTTTATTATAATATTAAAGTTGCTGTTTCATTTATCGATTGAGGCAGTACGAAGTCTGCCGGGTCAGCTAGTTATAACTATAATTAAGGTCTCACCTCACGTGCCAACCAGAACACTTGAGATCATAACCGATCTCACACTCCTACATCTGGTGATTGACAGGATGGCCCATGAAGCCATCCTCAGAATATCTAGAGAAGGCGCAGGTAATGAGAGAATTAGGTGTCAGAGAGTCTGGTGTTCTCTGAGTAACTACATCTCATCTGCGAACCTTCCTAGTGATGTAATGGTCAAGAAAGTAATTACTGAGAAAAATTTCAGTACGATGCTATGCAAAAAAGAGGAATGGGAGCGGGAATACACCGACCAAAAGTTCAAAGAAAATACTGTTAAATGGTATACAGATGGTTCTAAAACCAACACGGGAGCTAGCGCTGGGGTTCACGGGGCCAAAGCCAAGTGTGCACTATCGTTAGGCTCCTGTGTGAGTGTTCTGCAAGCAGAAATATTATTAACCGAAAGATGTCTAGACATTAATCTAGAGAGAAACTATCAGAATTGCGACATAGCTATTCACTCAGGTAGTCAAGCTGCTATTAAAGCACTGAACTCCTATGTCATCGACTCAAAGTCGACATGGGAATGCCGGAACAAACTCTATGAGGTAGGCAAGAAAAATAAGGTCTCTTTGATCTGGGTTCCTGGTCATTCGGGCATCACAGGTAACGAAGAGGCCAATAAACTTGCCAGAGGAGAGGGTGCTCGGAAACCACTCACAGAAACTTTCTGTGGTATATAGGCAAATGTACATATTGAGAAGGAGAAAACTGAAAGAGAAACACTCTGGCAGAATCTCCCAGGGTTGGATCACTCCAAAAAGTTCCTTCGGAATTTCGAAACTGCAAGATCTAAAAAATATTCGGATCTCAGTAAGAACCAATTACACCTCCTCACTGGCTTTCTTACAGGGCATTGTCGCCTCAGAAAGCACTTGCTGAGAATGGGCGTATCGGACACTGACGAGTGTAGATTCTGTGGGGAGGAGGAAGAAACTCCCATTCACCTAATCACAGAATGCTTTGGCATTGTAAGCCAAAGGAAACAATGCTTTGGTCAAGAGACCTGTAGATGTGAGAAAGAAGCCTCACTGAAGCCTTCCGAGATAATGGATTTCATAAGATCTCTGGGACTGGAAGGCAAGCTGGAAAGTTTTGTCAGGGGGCACAATAGACCTTCAGGTCGCAGTGGATTGTAACCCCTTTTAAACTATCAACTATAAACTAAGGTCTCACCTTCCAACTGTTCCAAGACTTCCTAGTTTATCATCTCTGGTGCAATAATCCGGAGACTTGGACAGGTAAATCAGTTGGTTCGTACCAGGATGCTTGTAGCCAGCCTCTACGTCTTCAGGCAACACGTCTTTGACCACTTCTTTGGCGTTGGAGTACCTCTGCAACAACTTCCTCCCAATCTGCACCATAGAAGGCAACGCCCTCCAACACGTCTTTATGTTACAAGACCCAGAAACTCCATGACACTTGCACTGGGTAGTTAAACTCTCTGAAATCACCCTCCTACCAACCCTGTTGTTGTGGAGGTTGATCAGCGCCATCTGCGTTCTCACCAGGGAGGTTTTCCTTCTCTCCTCTCCCTCCAAGCTGTTGTCCCTCTTCTTCAGCTTCTCCTTGGTCTTCTTGGCTACGTATTTCTCAGCGTTGTCTATGAACCTTTTGGCGAAGGCTGTGCCGAATTTGAGGTTATCTCCGCATCCTCCCCATTGGAAGCTTTCGTTGGGGGTTTCGGAGGGTTTGACTGCGCAGGTGCAGTGGTAGAGGGCGCCACTGGAGCAGGCTCTGGCCATCGCGTAGGTTAGGCTTGCCGAGCTCAGGGAGTAGACGAAGGCTTGTTCTCTTGTGGCTGGAAAAAAGACCAAGTTGAGGTTGATAATAATAATGATTTATTGTATCCTTTAAGACATTATACATGTATAGGAAGAGTCAAATATCAATCGTAGAGAGAGAGAAAGAAAGAAAAAATAAGAAGGAATAAAAAACTATAGTGGAATTTACAAGATATCCTAACCTTAGGTAATACAAAATGATCAAGTTTAAAATAACCACCTACTATCACTCTATCACTGAGATGAGATATTCGCTTTTACTATAAAAACACTTTTCTAAAAGATGATACCAAAAATATATATTTTTGTGTACAGAGTGAGGAGTGAGTCTATGACTTGCAAGATAAAGAAGTCATACATTTTTTCTAATTTTGTGTTAAATCATTCTGCCACATGGTTACATTTTTATTCATCAAATGTTAACCTCCAGCCACTGATTTATTTATTATCTGTGAAATTTATGGGAGAGGCAACAATTCTGCCAATGAATATTTATGCACCCTTAGAACGATATTTTTGTACAACTGCCATCAAAAGTGACACTTTTAATGACATCAAACAATGTTAAAATTGATTGTGTACGTGGAAGCGTATTAAAAATTTTTCTAACATTAGTGTAAGAAATATTTTTAGCACTCCATTTTCTTATGATGAAATCAGATGAGAAAAATTCAGCAATTGCAAATTTTTATTACTAATATTTAACAATCATTACTAATGAACATTAATATTAATCGTAAAACTAGAACAATTATTAAAATTAACGCCCTGTGATGTTAGGGAGCTTCGCAACACATTATCAGAATCCTCAGCACCATCAGTACTTGTAGAAACCGGAAGTACAATAATGGATGATGATGATCCAGAATCTGTTGAGGTTGGGAGAATTTTTCTAGCAATTACATTTCTATACGCAATGGAATGATCAACATAGCCCTCGGGTACCGTCGTAGACTTCCATCCGCTATGTTTTTATATCCGTAATATTTGCTCCTGATTCTGCCAGCAATGAAGCAAAGGATCTTCGAAAACAGTGTCCTGTATATTGCTTAAGTTCTGGCAGTTTGAGGAATTCGGCAACAATAGATGGAATTTTCACAAATGTATTAATAGCAACTGGATTGGCAGTGCATTTATTATTCATGTATTTCAGGAAAAAAACCACGATGTTTGATGACAGAAGAGCGCAGTGCAAAGTACTCATGAAATTAGTAAACATACTTCCCAATAATACTAAAAGAACGACTGACTTTCGGAAATTCAAATGACAGCGTCTTTTCTCATTTGTTAGTAATCATAACGTTTGCAACGTTTGCCATTCACAACAACCTTTTGATTATTTGTATATTAAAATACATTTTGAAGTTTATTGTCATTGCAAATTCGCCCATTTCATTATCAAAATAGGGCAGTTGTACAAAAAACATTGTATGGTAGTTTTGTTAAAAGTGAGTTAATGTTAATGTATAAGTGTTTTAACACTTATATCATAAATAACTATTGTGGAATGAATTTGAGAAAATAATGTAAACATTTTATGCCCCATGATCAGCTGTCAAAATTAGCAAGTCCTATATGTTTTGGCTCACAAGGAAAAGATCGATTAAACTGCAGTTCCATGTACAAATGCTTGTTGCGAGGCAAAGACAAAAAGTGTTAATTTTCAGTGTCCCTTCGCTGCTGAAGACGTTATTGGCTCTGTTTCGTGAGAATCACGTAGTCCGATCCTCACTCAGTCAACAGCCAGCTTGCTCCACATCCTAAATATTCAATTTGTCGTTGTGTTTCTTGTGAGAGGACGTTGTTAGGGTGCATTTACGCGAGAAGTTCTCGTGGAAGTTTCAATGGGATTCCTGCAGATCGAAACCGAGCACAAATTATTGCCCTTGGATTTATTCGGGAGACAAGTAGATCCCTAGTTGTTGGTGTCTCGCAAATATACTGCCCCACGAAGTTGAAACTGAACGTGAGTGGGTGTTCCAGTCTCAGTTCAACTCAATTTTTTCAACTGTATAGGGTACTTGATTTTGGCTGTTTCTCTTACTTCTAAACTAGATAGGTAAAAACGTTGAAAGGAATCCTTGGCTCGATTTCCATGAATATTTTCCTCCTGTCAAAAACTTCATGTAAATAGAATGCAATTTTCGAAAATTACAGCGAATATTTCCCTCCTGTCAAAAACTTCATGTTGATAGAATGCAATTATCGAAAATTACAGCGATTATTGCATTGTAGAGAGCGAAAGATCCCTGCGATAATTGCACCGCTGGTATCCATAGCAATTTCGGGAAATATTCCCCTGAATTACACTCGTGCATCAAAATGACCTGATAATTCTGCATTCCAGCGTGTTGTCTTTGAAAAACTGCATTCGGTCATTTTCATTTTTGGAGAAAGAGCCCTCCACCTTCGGTGTCGGGCTCTTTCTCCAAAAATGAAAATGAACTCATGCAGTTTTTTGACAACACGCTGTCATGCAAAATTATCGGTAATTTTGATGCACTTGTGCAATTACTTCCGATAATTGCATTGTAGAGAGCGAAAGATCCCTGCGATAATTGCACTGCTCGTATCCATAGCAATTTCGGGTAATATTCCCCCGAATTACACTCGTGCATCAAAATGACCTGATAATTCTGCATTCCAGCGTGTTGTCTTTGAAAAACTGTATTCGGTCATTTTCATGCAGTTTTTAGACAATACGCTGTCATGCAAAATTATCGGTAATTTTGATGCACTTGTGCAATTACCTCCGAAAACACCAGTAGAGAAGACAGTTTCGAGATATTTTCATTTGTTTTCAAGATGTAGCAAAACTTTGATATTTTTTCGATATCGAAGATGTGACGCAACTTTTTCGTTCTCGAAAATATCTGAAAAGATATTCAACAAGCACTTTTTCCACTGAGAATAATACAATATTTTAATTTTGTTTATCTTGAATTTTTTTATGATAAAAGATGAAAAATATATGCGTTCGTATTCAAAATAAAAAAGTGTTTTTCTTTCTAAGAGAAAAAAAAAATGAATATAGTTTCTTATTTCCGGAATCATTGTCATTCGGCACAATATAGAGACCGTCTAAAAGCCATATCAAAAACTTGGCCAAATGTCAGAACTACCAAAGACAAAGTCGACCCACTTTCTCAACCCGGTATTTACAGGATACCTTGTGACTGCGGCAAAGTCTACATTGGTACAACGAAGCGAAGTATCAATACGAGAATTAAGGAGCATGAACGATGCTGTCGACTCAATCAGACAGATGGAGACAATATTGTTTTCTCAAAGGCAGAGGCTATTGAGAACATCAAAAGTTTCTATCCTAGGATGAACATGGAAGCCATTGAGATATATAAACATAAGAACAACAGAAGGGAAAAAATCCCTTTGGTACATAGCTTATGGTTGCCGGTATTGGAAATGACCAAAATCAAGCCAATATGAAGTGGGAGCGATGGTCCAATCAACATCGCGCGCGTAAACCCACTACCTTCTCCCGCCATTAATCAGGGTATGAGTTGGGCCAACGGATCGAATCCAGCATCACTTTTGGAAATTCAGGGGTCGAGTTACAACCTCAGACCAAGAATCCTCTGAAGATGCCTACCACAGTTGTGGACGAAACGTTAGGTGGAATGATTCCTAATAGACCACGCCAATAAGCCCGGCATTCTCTCAATGTCGATTCTGAAGCTGTCAATGTATTAGACGATTCTGAAGCTGACAGTGTAATAGACAATTCTGAAGCTGTCAAAGTACTAAACCATTTTAAAGCTGTCAAATTACTAGACGATTCTGAAGCTGACAGAGTACTAGACGATTCTGAAGACTAGACAATTCTGAAGCTGTCAAATTACTAGACAATTCTTAAGATGTCAAAGTACTAGACCATTCTAAAGCTGTCAAAGTACTAGACAATTCTTGAGATGTCAAAGTACTAGACCATTCTGAAGCTGACAGAGTACTAGACGATTCTGAAGCTGACAAATTACTAGACATTCCTGAAGACTAGACAATTCTGAAGCTGTCAAATTACTAGACAATTCTTAAGATGTCAAAGTACTAGACCATTCTGAAGCTGTCAGAGTACTAGACCATTCTAGAGTTGTCAAAGTACTAGACGATTCTGAAGCTGACAAAGTATTAGACAATTCTGAAGCTGACAAAGTACTAGACAATTCTGAAGCTGTCAATTTACTGGATATTCTGAAACTGTTAAGTACTAAACAGATCGTCATTATTTTCTGATAGCTCCTGAGTCACAGGCCATATATTTAAGGCAGTCGAAGTGCTTCTCCAAATGAAATGTAAAATATTATACGGAGTTGTCCAACGAAAAATAGAAAATTGTCTTAATTTTCGTTTTGTCTGTATTTTCAGACTTTATCTAGGCCCATTTTGAGTTACTTATTCGCTGAATTTTTATTGAAATTGATGGAATATTTTCATAAATATCCCTTTCCATTCACGCGAAAAATATTAAGGCAGAACTTCAAACGTAGTTTTTGTCTCGGTTGCTTTCAGCGTTCGAACATAGGAAAACTGCTCCCTTTTGAGTCCCCCCCATCCCCTTGATGGCCATCAAAGACATGAGGCTGCCGACGAGGCATACAAATTGTCTGCAATATCAACACGAAACGGATGAAAGTGAGCCAAGCCAACCATTTTTGGTGCCTTCTAACCGCAGGTAATGTGATGAGATCTCCAGATAGCGGGGGCGAAAGCAGAATGAACGGCAGGCAATTTGTCCATGCAGCTCGGGCAATTGGCAAATTGGCGGAATTAGATGGAGGGGTCCAAATAAGTTACAGTCGATACACATCGCACATACTTTTTTTTAACCGACTCGTGATTGAGATATTTTTTTTCTCAGATTTGTAGACAAATGTAATATGTGTACAAGTTGGGCAACGCATGGTTGCCGGTATTGGAAAAGACCAAAATCAAGCCAAAACGAAGTTGGACCAATCAGCACTGCCTTCTCCCGCCATTAATCAGGGTATAAGTTGGGACAACGGATCTAATCCAGCATCACTTTCGGAAATTCAGCGGTTGTACAAAATCGTGGTTGTTCTGATTTTGTTAAATTACTATGAAGGACTGTATCCAGATAATTGAGTTGGAGATGGTAGTGTAAAAACATTTATTGACATCATTCACAATCATAAAATGAATAAGTCACCCGCATGAAGTTAATACAGTAAAAAATACAGATATTAAAGTCATCTATAAACTCAGAGTGAATTATTCAACTAAAAACAGAGGTAATCTAGAGATGTTCAAAATGAGAGGTCAGATGAAGTCAGGCTTAGACTTTGAGAGTGTTCCATTAATTCAAAATTAAACACAGCGTTTACAGAGATGATGCAATTGAAATTGATTGCGAGAGTCTCTTTATTTCATCAGAAAAACAGAAGGTTGAATAATGGATTGTTAGAGTAGGCTGAGTTGTAATAAAAGTGAGATCAGGCCTTAGAGGAGATACGTGTATTGAAAACTTAGTAGTCTAAGTCTGTTCTTCATTGAGATCATTACAAATGTGAGAATGTCATGATTGATAAATCAATATTTTTGATCTATAACGTTGGTCTATACAATGAATGCTGATTAATCAATTGAAACTACATTTACAGTGAAAAATTGTTTTTAGTAAGCAGGGTTAGTGTTCATCAGGAAAATAGAGGCTACAATTGACAATCATGGAGATTATAACATGAGATTTCTATGTACGAATTTAAACCACCAACCCGTTGGTTCGAGAAAGCAGAAGGCTTGAGATCTTACTTGCTCAGTGCTTCAGATGAATAAAATTGAGAATTTCTTATGTATAATGAGGAGATCATACCAGTTAAATGGTTTTATCAATATTTGAGGAGACCGCTCAAGGTGAAGCAGGGACTGAGACTGTCAATCACTTTCAAAGTTTGAGCTACTTGATCGTTCAAATACTTCAGAGAAGTTCACTTGGTTTTATTGAGAGAGAAGACTGATTCCATGATTCACCTTTGCGTTTGAGGTTTTTCATTAATCTGAAACTCGAGAACAATAATTAGCACGTGTTATGAGAAATGAATAGTTGAGAAATGAGATGAATTGATTAAAATAATGAGATGCACATGAGAATATAACAAATCAGTATTTATTACCACAGAGAAACATGAGAATGTTCATTCTTGAAGCAAGCAGTCACTTCCATGTGAGGAGTCTAGAAATATCTGAAAAATCTATGAGAACTACAAAAATATACCAAAATAACGCAGTAGAGATCTTAATAGAATGAAGAGAGAGAGGACAAATTTTCAAACTTAATAAAAAGCAGGAAAATAACATGGAATATGCAACAATTAAGGATTCTGAGAATTCACTACCCTTTTTGAGAATTAGTTAATCCAAGAAATGAACGAGATGATCAGTTATTAGGCGAGGTGACTTTTTGAAAATTCTAATTTACAAGAGTAGCACAAGCGGAGGTCTATTCACAGGCAGAGCTGGATTACAAAAGAGAACGATTAATTGATTCAATTAATGAACATGAGTTAATCTGTCAGCTGGTTAGTTCATAGAGGTAGGTTAATTTGACGCGAGAGGTCAATCAGCTGATCATGGGTGCAATGCTCAATTTTCAACAGCGGTCGAGTTACAACCTCTGACCAAGAATCCTCTGAAGATGCCTACCGCAGTTGTGGGCGAAGCGTTAGGTGAAATAATTCCTAATAGACCACGGCCAATAAGCCCTGAAGACTCTCTTAATGTCAGTATATCCGGTCGTGAAAGCCTGAAACTTCAGAATCGCCTAGTACTTTGACAGCTTTAGAATCGTCTAGTACCTTGACAGCTTCAGAATCGTCTAGTATTAGACAGTTTTAGAATCGTCTCTTATACTTCGACAGCTTTAGAATCGTCTAGTATTAGACAGTTTCAGAATCGTCTTTTATAATTTGACAGCTTCAGAATCGCCTAGTACTTTGACAGCTTTAGAATCGTCTAGTACCTTGACAGCTTCAGAATCGTCTAGTATTAGACAGTTTTAGAATCGTCTCTTATACTTCGACAGCTTTAGAATCGTCTAGTATTAGACAGTTTCAGAATCGTCTTTTATAATTTGACAGTTTAGAATCGCCTAGTACTTTGACAGCTTTAGAATCGTCTAGTACCTTGACAGCTTCAGAATCGTCTAGTATTAGACAGTTTTAGAATCGTCTCTTATACTTCGACAGCTTTAGAATCGTCTAGTATTAGACAGTTTCAGAATCGTCTTTTATAATTTGACAGCTTCAGAATCGTCTAGTACTCAGACAGTTTCAGAATCGTCTAGTACTTCGACAGCCTTAGAATCGTCTAGTATAACACAGTTTTAGAATTGTCTCTTGTACTTTGACAGCTTCAGAATCGTCTAGTATTTTGACAGTTTCAGCATTGTCTAGTACTCTGCCACATCAGCTCTGTCTAGTACTCTGACAACTTCAGAATTGTCTAGTACTTTGACAGCTTCGGTGTCAAAAAGCCTGTTCATTAGGAATTGCGTTGTAGCTTCTAAGAAAAGTTAATTTTCTGTATTTCGCTGCAGTATTCCATCGAGGCACGATCTCAACAAGCGGGAGCTTGTAACGAGCTCGCAGAAACGAGACGAGCATAGAAAGGATCACCGGATGAGCGAGGCAGAGTCCAATTTCCGCTGCATCAGGATCGTCTTCATGGTCCGAATGATGAACTGCGTGCGAGAATCAGAAATATGCATCGGAACGGGCAATTTCGCATTCAGGACACGGTCCTTATCCGATGAAGTATAAAGAAAAGTCAATAAAGAGGCAAGAGGGACGGGGAATCCGCCTGCGAGAATGTTGTGCAAAAGAACTACAGCTATTCTTTCCCATTATACGTATGTCGGATGGAAAATTGAAAATTGGATCGGGAAATCGTGACCGGAATCGGATGCTGGAGGAAAATTATCGTTGTAAATCTGGATTTTCCGGCTGCTGCGAGCTGGATGGGAAAGTATGAATTTGCAGACTCAGTGAAGAATCATTTGAATTTGATAATGATAAAAATAATACACTGCGCAAAAAAATTAACGCACATTCTGAAAACCTTTATTTTAATGAAAGTTAACTCTACATTGACTCTCTCGGAAAGGTTTTAAACGAAACAAGACACATTGAATGGAAGAAAAATTCAGGATTTCACCGAATCTTATGTGAAAGAAGAGAAATGAACAATTTTCAGAATACTGAAATGCTGATAAGTGGTTTAATACTTGGTATTCCCACCCCTTGCGTTAATTACAGCTCGGCAACGACGGTTCATACTCAAAATGAGTGAGATTTCTCCGAGTTGGATTCCTAGGTCATTGGCTGCATTCACCGAACGAAGAATGTTGCCACCGCTCCGCTACCGCTACCTAGCTTAAACAGAAAGCGCTCCCAAAATGCCCGCTTCTCCGGAACGTGTTGAGTTTGTAGCGTATGTGTCACTGGACGATTCCGCAACAGTTCCACAACTGTTACGTTCGGTGAATGCAGGCATTGAGAGTAGCTGGATGATTTTCTGAACTTCTCAGCCTTCTGTTTAGGTTGTCCCAAACCTACTCAATCGGATTGAGATCTGGACTTCTCGCTGGCCATTCCATTTGAGAGACTCCAACCTCTTCAAGGTACTCCTGAACGATGCGCGCACGATGGGGTCTGGCATTATCGTCCATAAAAATGAAATTTTCACTAATATATGGGGAAAATGGCAATACATGTTATCGATCCTCCCCCGAAACCAGTTGTATTCAGGAAATTACACTGAGCATATCTTTCATGTAGACGTCTGTATACAAGGGAACGTCGATCACAATGGTAGAGGCAGAATCTAGACTTCTCTGTGAAGAGAACTCTTTCCCAATCGCCTGCTTCAAAATCAGCTTGAGCAAACTCATGGGGTGCAAACTAGCACTCAGACAATAGGAAATCGCCTCAGAGAATATGACTTAAGGCCTCGTGTTGCGGCAAGAGGCCCAGCTCTTACCCCAGCCCATCGAAGGGCGCGTTTGGATTTTGCGAGAGAACATATCCATTGGGAAGAGGCCGATTGGGGAAGAGTTCTCTTCACAGATGAGTCTAGATTCTGCCTCTACCATTATGATTGACGTTCCCTTGTATACAGACGTCCACATGAAAGATATGCTCAGTGCAATATCCTGAATACTATTGGTTTCGGGGGAGGATCGATTATGATTTGGGCTGGAATATCTTTGACTGCTCGCACAGACCTAGTGGTCGTTGATAATGGAGCTATGAATTCTGATAAGTATATAATAAACATTCTTGAAGAGCATGTTGTGCCATTTGCCCCATACATTGGTGAAAATTTCATTTTTATGGACGATAATGCCAGACCCCATCGTGCGCGCATCGTTCAGGAGTACCTTGAAGAGGTTAAAGTCTCTCGAATGGAATGGCCAGCAAGAAGTCCAGATCTCAATCCGATTGAGCAGGTTTGGGACAACCTCAGTAGAAGGCTGAGAAGTTCAGAAAATCATCCAGCAACTCTTAATGACTTAGGAATCCAACTCGGAGAAGTCTGGGAAGGATTAGATCAGAACATTTTAAGATCACCCATTTTGAGTATGAATCGTCGTTGCCGAGCTGTAATTAACGCCAGGGGTGGAAATACCAAGTATTAAATCACTTATCAGCATTTCAGCATTTTGAAAATTGTTCATTTCTCGTCTTTCACATAAGATTCGGTGAAATCCTGAATTTTTCTTCCATTTAATGTGTCTTGTTTCGTGCAAAACCTTCCCGGGAGAACATAAAAAAATAAGTTATAAAGTCAATGTAGAGTTAACTTACATTAAAATTGAGATTTTCAGAAATGAGCGTTATTTTTTTGCGCAGTGCATGAACTTTGTTTGCCAGAGTACATTTTGCATTTGTGTTCTCTTAACTTTTCCTATTTTGTGAAAGTGATTTTGCTCATCTAAGAAATCGTTGTGCTATCAACTTTCGACTCGATGTGGATACTCTTACTAACTCTAACTCACCTCTGGTCAAATCAGGCATCAGAAAAGGGGCTCTGGTTATGGAAGAACAGTTCCAGCGTCTGTCTGCGAAGATCTTCTGGCAAGTGTCGGCAGCCAGAGTGGCAGCCATTTGCACGTGTGGCATTGTCTCCATCCAGGATCTGCACAGCTTGGCCTGGATCTTTATGAAGCCGTATCTCCTTCTGGCTACACCGCATGGGGACCTGATGCCTGATCGTATGCCCCTCGAGGGGTTGTTGTTGGCTGAAGAGAGGTTCCAGTGGATGTTGGAGTGTTGGAGGGACCTAGAAAGAGTACCAAGAGGAAAGGTTAAGAGGGGTTGAAACGCCATGAAGAATATCTCCGCTAGAGTCGGCAAGGCTACAACTTTGTTATCTGAATTAAAAAAAAATTAACAAAAAAAAATCCGACTTAAAAAAAATTCGAATGATCAAATGAAAATGCACTAAAAATAAAAGTAATTGCGTTTTTACCACGAAAGAAGCTAGGTTCTTACCTATCAACTTGAAATCTAACTCAACACATACATAATATGAATAAAAAACAGTGAGCAAAATATTTTTTAGAGTTAACTGTAATAGCATATGTATTCTAAAAGAAGTTGCAGAAAGAGCTCCTATTCCAACACGAATGCGAAAGTTTTCGAAAGCATGAATGTTGAAATTACTTTCTGCAACGAGTATCAAACGATATTTTCTCTATTTCAGTCAAGTTTTGTGAAATATTCTCGAAATTCAAATAACACTTCAGATTAGTGACTTTTGTATTGTAACTTGGCAGTTGGTGTGACTTATGAAATTTGACAGATTTCGGAATTTGAATTGATTTGATTTGAAAATTGACAGGATCTGAGGTCAGTACTGACAACCACAAAAAGAAAAATATTACTGAAAGTAATGCTGTAATGAGTTCATTAAAGCACTACTTTTAGTACTGAAATGAACTCTTTACGATACTGAAATAGAGAAAAAATATTTTGCTCATTGTTTGTTATTCATAGGGATGTTATTTGGCGTTGCTACCTACCAAGCATTTTGTGTGGTAAGAACGCAATTTTTTTTCGCTTTTTAGTACATCTTTGTATTTTTTGGAATGTCCCTTCTAGACGTGTTTTGTTGAATTTTTTTCCGAGAGAAATTTATGTTGAAAAAAAGTTACACACTCCATTTCCTTCTTTTTGAATAATTTTCCAGGATTTCTGAATCTGCGGAAAGGGTTTTTTCTATGCTCTGAAAATTTGAATGATGGAAACCCAGAATAATGTCATCAGCATAAATGAATTTTTCGAATGAAGTATATAGTTGGAAAATCACAGAAATATAAATTGAAAAGAAGAGGTGCTGAAAGTGAATCTTTCGGAAGACCATTGTTTAAAGTTTCAGAATTACTATATTTCAAAAGGAGCTGTAACTTGTGGATAACTCTTTGAAATGACATGAAAATTCGACAGATATCATTTTAAGATTGGTTCTCTCTAACAGTCAAGAGGATTTTTGTTTGTGGCGTCATGTTAGTTTGGTTTGAAGAAATGTTCAAAATTTTTCATGGCTTGGTTGGCCGAACCCAGTTTGAAAAAACTGTACAGGTCAAAAGCAAACTTTCTATAACATCAGAAATATAGAGAATTGAGTCGACTTTTCAGTTATAATTTTTTTAAAAACAATTTCTATCCTAGTTGAAGATCCTTCCTACTTGAATTTCAGAGCTCATTTTATGATTTATTTCTAGAGCGGAAAACTAGAATAGCATAATAACAATTTCCTGGCCTGCTGTAAATTGAAAAATGTAGAAGGGAACTTCAGTGAAACTGTTTTGCTGGCATACTCAGAAGAAAAATAAAAAATATGGAGTTCATCAACTTTGTGGAGCAAATTTTCAATGATAAAGTCAAGCGCCCTTGTTAAAAATGGTGTGGATGTTGGTGAATATTTTAAGGTAATAGCATATTTAAAACGGTAAAGTGAAGGATATCGTCCCGAAAAATCGAAAATTCTCACTCGAGAACAAGTTGAAAAGTTTATAACGGAGGCATCAGATGAGAAATACTTGATGGTCAAGGTTGCAACTATTTTCGGATTATTTGGAGCCTGTCGGCGTGAAGAATTGTGTGATTTATAAGTGGAAGACATCGAAATAACAAATAAATCATTGGTTATACAACTTCCAAATACAAAAACGAAAGTCAGTCGTTCTTTCAGTATTATTGGGAAGTATGTAGACTATTGTCATAAGTTCTTCGCACTGCGCCTTTCTGTCATCAAACATAGTCGTTTTTTCCTGAAATACATGAATAATAAAAGCGCTGCCAATCCATTTGAGAAAATTCCATCTATTGTTGCCGAATTCCCCAAACTGCTAGAATCAAAGCAATATACAGGACACTGTTTTCGAAGATCCTCCGCTTCATTGCTAGCAGAATCAGGAGCAAATATTACGGATATAAAAAAACATGGTGGATGGAAGTCTACGACGGTTGCCGAGGGCTATGTTGATCATTCCATTGCATATAGAAATGTCATTGCTGAAAAAATTCTCCCAACCTCAACAGATTTTAGATCATCATCATACAATATTGTACTTCCGGTTTCTACAAGTACTGATGGTGCTGAGGATTCTAATAATGTGTTGTGAAGCTCCCTAACGTCACAGGGCATTAATGTTAGTAATTGTTCTAGTTTTACGATTAATATTAATGTTCATAAGAAAATGGAGTGCTAAATATATTTTCAACACTAATGTTAAAAATATTTTTAACACGCTTCCACGTGAACAATCAATTTTAACATTGTTTGCTGTCATTAAAAATGTCACTTTTAATGGCAGTTGTACAAAAATAATATTCTGTCTGGTACTTCATTAGGTGATTTTCCTCGAGGTTTGAGAGAATGAAACATCCGTAGGGACTGCCCGAGAGTTTCTGTTAATAGTAAAGTCCCCCTTCAGTTTAAAACACCATTTATATTACGAATACTACAAAATAACTCGTACAATGTTCCATTCAAAGATTCCACAAGTCCAAACGAAAGAAACTAACAAAACACCCTTGCAAGCCACCTGCGGCCAGTCAGTCACCTGGAAGGGGTAGTTCCCACTGAAAAACCCAACCCCTGCACAATTACAATCATCCCTTCTGGTATAAATTAGAACGATAACGCGCGGGACCTTGTTGAATAAGGGAAATTACATATCGTGAGGCGTTCTCAACTTTTCTGCTTGTGAGGCAACCCATAATTAACACATGATATTGGAGTGGCTCAGGTAGTCACCCAGGGCGCCTCTAATTACAGGTATGATTGCCAGTGGCGTGCACAGATACCCCCGCTTGTTTGGCCCCTGGAGTTTAGACTCTATAGGGATATTGAATTTTCTTTGGGGGAAGTATTGACATTTTCAAGAGGAGAGAGTCCAAAAAACCGATTAAATTCAATGGGTTATAAGTCACCAATAATTGGTTAAAGGTTGAGAAAATCATTAAGAAGGCAAATCTTTTTATGTTAAAAGAAATTGAAAATAATTCAATGCCAGAGTAACTCAATACTTTTTCGAGTGATCATCTAAATGAATACTGAAGTTTCATAACCATGAAATTCGATCTAAATAAAAAAACTTTAATATTAAAGAGTTAAGAGTATAGGCATATTACAGAAAAATTCGTTTTTCGAGGGACTTTCCCTTTTTAATGAGTTGCCTGGAGTGGTGAAAAATGAGCCGAATTAACGTATATTTAGTAGGTGATTTTTTGTTTATTTACGCAAAAAATTGATATTTTTTGTTATTTAGATAGGTATAAGTAGCCAAGTGTTGAATAAAAACTAACTACGTCATTCTTCATTTCAAAGCAGCAAACGTATGAATTGAAATTCTGAATTCAAATCAAATTAAAGTAGTAATATAAATCAAGATGGGGATTTTTCACTTGAAATAAGTCGGTAATACTGTTTCAAATACTGTTCATTGGAAAACTGGCCACAAGAGTTAGGGATATCGTATTCAATCGTTTTGAAAAGTATGTAATATTCGAGAAATTCGCTGTAAAATCATTTAAAACTCAATCACTACTTGAATCGGTCCAATAAAAATCAGTATGAGACATTTCGTCGATCTGATCGCCTTTTTTCTGAAGTTTGGTTCCTTGCATATGCTTCATATGAATGTTCTTATTTTGAAATGGGGTCATTTTATCAACGGCTTCTATTTGAAACTAGTTTTCTGAAAATGCCAAGACGTAAATTAACAAACGCTGAGGCTAATAGGGCTATGGGAATGCTACAGGGTGGCCTAACTCAGGTTGTTGCAGCGGAAAGGCTCCAAGTCAGCCAAAGTGTGATAACTCGACTTTGGAATAGGTTCAGGGAGACAGGTTCCGTGTTGGAAAGAGCAAGGCTTGGTGGGCAACGAAAAACAACACCTGCTCAGGATCGTTTCATCACCGTTTCGGCGAGAAGAAAGCCTACATCTACGTGTACAATACTACGGAATACTCTTCAAAATGCAGATGGGGTCCAAGTTTCCATCGAAACCATCAGACGACGTTTGAGAGAGCTGAGGCAACATATCAATTGGAACGATCAATGGCGTAGTGTCCTTTCAACTGATGAATCCAGATATGGACGATTTTCAGATTCTCAAAGAATAAGGGTATGGACAATCTCACGCATACCCCGTAATCGTCGCTATGTCGAAGAAGTCCATACATTCCGAAGGGGTACTGTTATGGTATGGGCCGGGATATGTTTCAACAGGCGCACAGATCTACACATTTGTCCTGGGAATATGACCGCTTTACACTATAGGGAGCATGTCATTGACAATGTTTTGCCAAATTTTCACGCTGCTATTGGTGAAACTTTTCAATTTCCAGACGATAACGCTAGACCGCACCGTGCAGCCATAGTTGAGAATGCGCGCGAGGTGGTATTCCACATTTACCAATACCTCCGTACTTACCAGATTTGAATTGTATAGAACATGCATGGGATATGCTCCAAAGAAGATTAGATAATCATCAACCTACCCCAGAATCCTTGAATGATCTGAGAGAGCTTCTGCCCCGTTTATGGAACCAAATTTCTCAAGAAATGTTCAACAACCTCTTGTGTAGTATGCAAAGAAGATGTCAAGCTGTGTTATTGATGCTCGTAGAGGCCATATATTTTATCGATAGTCTTAAAATACTTGAATTCTCTGGAATAAAATTTCGCTATTTTACTCGATTTTTCTTTACCACCCAACCTAGTATACGCTGCAGACCAACATCCTAAAATTAATTTCATTTCCTGCAACTCGAAATCATATTAAAATGAATTTTCATCACAAAATCTCATTTAAACTATATTATTTTGCAATTTAAGTCAATATCCCTAACTCATATGGAGCAGTTGATATCTTTTCTGATGATATATTCTCTAGAATTTTCCAGAAAACCGGGAATTAAAACAAAATTAACTCAAATGCATTCCCTTTCTTCCCTCCACGGACGCCCCTGATAATTGTAGCAACTGATTGGGTTTTCTAGGTGCCTGTCTGACTGTTCTTGTGTCTCTAATTGGCCTTTTTTATTATTTATTACTTTCGTTTCTGGAACGAACTAAGTTGTGCACGATATGCCCTCATATTAGTTACGAATCACATTTCTTAGACAGGGTGTTTTCAAAGGTCCTCATTTTCAACAAAGAAATTGTGGATTGAAATAGAACCATATTGTTTGAGTGATTACTTCAATTTGAGTTTATAGTTGTGATGAATACATTGACACTATTTCACTTCAGGCTATTTTTGTAAAGAGATTGCTTAATTTGAAATAAACTCTTTCTATCTATCTATCTATCTATCTATCTATCTATCTATCTATCTATCTATACTTCCCCTAGTTCTCAGAGTTGGGGGGTGAAAGTTTCGAGTTTTTGAATCTTTTCGTTTTTTATGAAGTAATAATAGCTCACATATCAAATTTCAACTTCAAAAAATTCCAGGAAGTACCCTAACCGTTTTTATGATCATCAGTGAGTCAGTGACAAAATCGGGGATTTTTAGATTTCCATAAAATCTTAAGTATAGAAAGTATGCAATTGAAACTTCCTACTATTGATGAGTCTACCATCGACATCATATTCTCAAAATTTTGTTCCCCTAGTATATTCCAAACTCAAGTTATGAGGGTTCAAATATACGATGAAACACTTCAAGAAAAGATAGTTAGTGATGAAAATTATTCAAACTAATTTTTTTTTTACTGATTTCCCAAAGACTTGCTTGAGAGTCGTAATCTCACCTGTTCGCCCATCCCTGAGACCTCTAATGAGGACATTTCTTCAAATCTCTCTTCCTGTTTCCTCAACGACCACTCTAATCACAAAACGATGTGTAAATAGAGGGCACGTCGAGTTCAAAATCATAAAAATCTATATATACGCAATTAACACCTACGTTAGCGGTGAAATATCAAATGCACACGCTTGATAAACATTCCGACGACAAGCTCCACCCTGTATGCAGCGGAACACAATGCCGTAATTACGCTTTTATCTTTTTATTTTACACATCGAATGGCGGCACGGTCAATTTCGTAAATTTTACGATCATCGCGTTTTATGCCGGCTCTGATAGACGTTTTAGACGTTCTGTGTTAAATGTTCTCGAAGTGGTGGAGTCTGTCAAGAATATACGGTGCCAAGAGGACGCTATCAGTCAATTGAGCGCAAAAAAAACACCGCGAAACTTGTTTCCATTTGAAAAATCATTTAAAATAGTTTGACTATTAGAAAATATGCTATCCGACAGAGGCTTTCGTGTTTTTGAGAATAATAATAGTAGTCATTTTGAAACTTTGAACAATGGTCTTCCGCAAGGTTCAGTTTTAGCACCTCTTCTTTATAATTTATAAACTGCTCCACATGAGTTAGGGATATCGCCTCAAATTGTATAAAAAATATAGTTTAAATGAGTTTTTGTGATGAAAATTCATATTGATATGATTTCAAGTTGCAGGAAATGAAATTAATTTTAGCCTGTAGGTCTTCAGCGTATACAGGATGGTTAAGAAAAATTGAGTAAAATAACGAAATTTTTTCCCAGAGAATTCAAGCATTTTAAGACTATCAATACAATGTATGAACTCCACGGGCATCAATAATAGCTTGACATCTTCTTTGCATACTAGCACGAGGTTGTTGAACATTTCTTGGGGAATTTGGTTCCATAAACAGGACAGAAGCTCTCTCAGATCATTTAACTGGGGTAGGTTGATGATTATCTAATCTTCTTCGGAGCATATCCTAATCATGTTCTATGCAATTGAAATCTGGTGAGTGCGGAGGTATTGGTAAATTTGTAAGATCCTCGCGCATTCTCAACTATTGCTGCCCGGTGCGGTCTAGCGTTATCGTCTAGAAATTGAAAAGTTTCACCAATAGCAGCGAGAAAATTTGGCAAAACATTGTCAATGACATGCTCCTTATAGTGTGAGGCGGTCTATTCCCAGGACAAATGTGTAGATCTGTGCGTCCGTTGAAACATATCCATGCCCATACCATAACACTACCCCCTCGGAATGGATGGACTTCTTGGACATAGCGACGATTACGGGGTATGCGTGGGATTGTCCATACCCTTATTTTTCGAGAATCTAAAAATCGTCCATATATCTGAATTCATCAGTGAAAAGGTCACTACGCCATTGATCGTTCCAATTGATATGTTGCTTTGTCCATTCCAGTCTTTGACGCTTATGGTCACGTGTAAATGGAACTCCTCTTAATGGTCGTCTAGAACCTAGATTCACCTTTCTCAGACGTCGTCTGATGGTTTCGATTTAAACTTGGACCCCATCTGCATTTTGAAGACTATTCCGTAGCATTCTACACGTAGATGTAGGCTTTCTTCTCGCCGAAACGGTGATGAAACGATCTTGAGCAGGTGTTGTTTTTCGTCGCCCACCAAGCCTTGGTTTCCCCAACACGGAACCTGTCTCCCTGAACCTATTCCGAAGTTGAGATACACTTTGGCTGACTTGGAGCCTTTCCGCTACAACAACCTCAGTTAGGTCACCCTGTAGTATTCCGATAGCCCTATTAGCCTCAGCGTTTGTTAATTTACGTCTTGGCATTTTCAGAAAACTCGTTTCAAATCGAAGCCGTTGATAAACTGACTACATCTCAAAATAAGAACATTAATGAAGCAAATTCAAAGAACTAAACTTCAGAAAAAAGGCGACCAGATTGACGAAATGTCTCATACTGATTTTTTTTGGATCGATTCAAGTTGTTATTGAGTTTCAAATGATTTTACAGCGATTTTCTCGAAGATTACATACTTTTCAAAACGTTGTTAGTGTGGGGAAGTTGAGGAGACAATAGAAATTCTCATGAAAAGTTGTACCATTTGAAAATTTCAAGTGTATTCGAGACTTCATGAATACATTTCTAAAATGGGTGGTCAATTTGAAAATAATTCAATTCATTAAAAGAAATTGCTTCATTCTGGTCTTTCTTCTTTCATTCCAGATTAAGAAAAAGAAAAATAACATGAAGATATACTTCGTTGTCCAGTTAATTTTGGCAAACATTTTAAACTTGGAAAGGCATCCTTTATTATATGCAGAATTGTATTGTTGTTGAGTTGCACCAACCCCAACTATCTTATTTCCAATATGTATCGTATTATTTCAACCTCGATTTCAGCTCCCTCATTGAAAAAACTACCCTTATTTCATAATCGAACATAAAAACAACATAAACAGAAAATATGAAACTCCCTTGGTGGCCAGTCTTGGACAGGACCCGAATCAAGCCGACACGGAGTAAGAGCGATGTGCCAATCAACATCGTATACGTGAACTTACGTCCTTCTCGCTCCATTAGCGGAGCTATAAAAAACGGCTCATGATTATACTTTGTTACAGGGTCAGTTTTTCACTTAAAATTTTAGACTAAGAATCCTCTGAAGATGCCTACCGCAGATATAAGTGAAAAGTAAGGTGAAACAATTCGGAATAGACCACCACCAATGAGCTCGGAAGATTCTTTACATGTCATCTGTCATAATTTGAGAATGGCGCCCCCTACAGTTGATTGAACGAAACATTCCTCATATTCTGAAATTGGAGAACAATTTTAATATATTTTTTTTCATAGAATCGTGGTTTTTTTTGTGTTCGTCAGGTTCGGGATAAAATAACACCCTGACTTCTTTTCTTGAGATAGTAATTTCTCATCTCGTCATTTAAAAATGGTAAATGGAAAGTACGAAGAAAGGGATGACACCGTTTCGTGTTTTAGGGTAATAACTCACTCCCCTGAAAGAGTAACAGCCCGATACACCTAGCAAAAAACCTCCCCCCATTCAAATTTGTGGTTCGGCGGGAACACAGAGTAATTTATCATCTTTTTCTGGATTTCGGCCGTGTCTGGAAATAAATTTCGGCGGGATCCTCGTAAACAACCGACGAACAATGCGGACGAAATTAATGTCACGATTGCGTGCTCGCGAATTTACCTCCAGAAGCAGAAATCATCGTAGGAGTACGTACCGGCAGTTACATGCGAAGATTGTCAACCGTATTTTACCCCGAATGCAGCTTGGAAACGCTTTTGGGGGTTGGGGTCTGTCGGTTCGGAGGATTTGGTGTTTTATTAGAAGACAAGCTCGAATCTGCAGCTTCTCTATTTCTATTTCTACTCATTACAGCATTGTTTTCAGTTATATTTTTCGTTTTGTAGTTGGCAGTACTGACTTCCGATCCTATCAATGTTCCAATCAAATCAATCATATTCCGTAATCTGTCAAATTTTGCAAGTCACACCAACTGTTAAGATACAATATAAAAGTCACTAATCTGAATTTCGAGAGTATTTCACAAAACTTGACTGTAACTGAAAAAATATCGTGCAATACTCGTGGCAGAAGGCAATTCCAACAATCATGCTTTCGAAAACTCGCTCCTTCGTCGCTCGTTTTCAAATTTCGCATTCGTGTTGGAATAGGAACCATTACAGTACTAAAAGTAGTGTTGTAATGAACTCATTAAAGCCTTGTTTTCAGTTATATCTTTCGTTTTGTTTTTGTCTCTCTGACTTTCGATCAATTCAAATTTCGTAATCTGTCAGTTTTCATACCAACTGCCAAGACACAATACAAAAGTCACTAGGAATCAGAAGTTCAAGACGATGCTCAGGATGACTCCTTCATATTCCTTTTGTAATTACTAGGTTCTGTCATCAGAATTTTTGTGTTCTTCCCAATATTTCTATTTTTTATGTTCACGCTTTCTTATCTGTAAAGGTCTTGATGTTTCTCCTATATAAGTTTTTCCAAAAATACATGAGAACATAGTAAACACAACTTTTTGACTTTTGTTTCTTATTCAAAGGTTTGGTTTTAAATCGATATCTAAATTTTTATTCTACTCATCAAATGAGTGTTGAAAGAGGTATTATAAAAACACTTATGGTAGAGCGCAATTAATTTAATCGACAACTGAAATACGAAATGACGAAATTAATTTCATTGGAGATATTCTTGACGATAATCAATATCCAACTAATTTCATAGAAAAAACTATTTCAAATTTAGAGAGAACAATTTTGGGTCAAAACGATAATAACAATCAGGAACCAACAACAAACCGTCAAGAATAACCAATTTTAATAAATTTGATTCCTTATGTTCATGGAATTTCAGAAAAAATTTAAAGAATTGGTTCTAAATTCAACATAAGAACTGTTTTCAAAACAAAAATTGATTCACGATCTTTATTAACAAAAACTAAACCTTTGAATGAGAACCAAAAATCAAGAAATTGTATTTACAATATTCCCTGTATTTGTGGAAAATCTTATTCGGGAGAAACATCAAGGCCATTAGAAATTAGAAAACGTGAACATAAGGATAACATAAAAAATAGGGATATTGGTAGATCGCAGATAGCAGATCATGTGTGTTCCAATACCGGCAATCACATGATGGATTGGAAAGGAAAAAAAATTCTAATGACGGAACCTGATGGTTATAAAAGAAAAATCAAGGAGACAGCTTGTATTTTGTTGGATGAGGATAATAATTGAGAAAAGAACTGGTTTCAGGGAATTTTGAAATAAAATAACGATATCAACATCTAGTAATCAATATATTTAATAGTTAATGAATAGTTTATTACCTGCAAAATCAGCTTCAAGGTACGAGCGAGAATACGACGACTTCAAAAAGTGGCAAAACAAAAATTGTGTGATTGGGGTAACTGAAGATGTTTTGTTGGTCTACTTGAATCAACTATCAGCTAGATTCAGCCCTAATACTTTATGGGCAAAATGGTCTATGCTGAAAAGCTGCTTGGAAATGAAAGAAAATGTCCCTGTTCGTAGGTTTGTTTTCCTTAAAAAATTTATTGAAAAATATGACGTTTAGTTGTCATTTGCAGATTTCAAAAGGTAATAGCGTTTCTGAAACGAAAAAATGAGCGTTATACGCCAAAAAAGGCCAAGGTATTAAGTAAAGAAGAGGCTGAACAATTTCTTTAACATGCTACAGATGACCAGTGGTTGCTGGCGAAAATTGTAAGAATATTTGTGATTTTTGGATGTTGTCGATGTGACGAAATTCTCTCCTTAAACATGATTGATGTAGAAGATATGGAAAAATACGTTATTGTGACATTGCGGCAAACAAAAAATTTAACAACAAGAAGATTCACCATAACCGATGATGGCTGCAGCTTCAAGCCCTGCATGTTATACAGAAAATATGTAAATCTTCGGCCTCCTGGAACAGCAAGCCTAAGATTTTTTTTGACATACCGACATGGAAAGTACATTTAACTTAATGCTGGCCAGCACACTATTGGTGGTGTCCCACAGCAAATAGCGAAATATTTAGGGTTAAAAGACCCAGAGTTATGCACCGGCCATTCTTTTCGCAGAACTGGAACCACTATATAAGTTGCGGATTCGGATGGAGATATTTTAGCACTAAAGCGTGCAGGAGGGTGGAAGAGTACCGAAATTGCGATGAGTTATGTCGATGATTCGGTCAACAAAAAAATCGAAATGTCTAGCAAATTATTTGGTAGTAAGGAGGGTACAAATGTAATGCAGTCCTCGAGTTCAGCAGTTTCAGAGTCAACAGATGGTTCATCATCATCAGTATCAACTCTCTCATCATCAAAAATCTGTGTTACTGGAAATAACAATTGTACCATGATTTTCAATATATATGACGATAAAACAAAATTTTTTAATGTAAATAATACTACTTGTAAAAATTTTGCAAGTTAACTGTCAGTTTTACAAGTTAGTGCCTTCATAAAATAAACTTTCTTGATTGATATTGTGTTTTTGGAAACTGACGTTTACAAATGAAAAACAAATAAAAAATTTTTCGTGTGACTTAATTTTTTTTTTTCGAAATCAACTTACAGCCATCGGATGGCATCCGCACAGCCTCCGAGCAGGATCGTGAGCAGCAGAAGGGACCTCGGACTCATCTCGAGGGCACCAAGTCCACATCACAGTTTTCCCGAACTAGATAGAGCCGATTTTTCGGCAAGAAGTCACTTCCATTTCGCGACGTTACTCTTTTGAACGTTGCGGCGCCTGAAGTCGAACTCAGAGCACGCTAGGATCGCGCCGAACTGGCCGTTGCGACTCAGTGAGCGCCGGAAGAATTCTAAAGCCTAGCACGCACTGGGGGCCGATTCTTAAGTGTCTTTTCTGTGGTCCGAAGCAGAATTGGCGAACTCGAATCGCCTTTTCCTTGTACAACTTTGCTCACGCCGTTTTTCTCGAAATTCGAGGCTTCAGTGTGAAACACTGATTATACATTCATGATAAAGCTTATTGTCCATCGCTTGACACTACTTTCTCCGATATTTCAGGCAGCATACAAATCTGGAGTTGAAAAAACTGGTCACCTTTTGAACCGATCAAATTTTTTATTTCTTCATGAGACCAGAAGTGCTGGTCAGCCAGACCGTTTGCCATTCATCTGAACAAGTGATAGTTCGAGGGAGCAACGTCTAGAGAATAAGGCGGGTATTTAAAAATTGAAAAAATGCAACACATTCTTTGAAAATGTGTATCCTTTTTTAAAAACAGATACTGACGTAAATCAACAGAAATTTTGTTTAGGAAAGGTCACACTTCAAATTAAATCTTAATGATATCAAATTTTCCGTCTCAAATTCACCACAGGGTGTTAAGAAATGGAGGGTATGAAACAAGGTTTTGTTTCCCCCTGTATAACGGGTACACTACAGATATTTTTGCAAAGCAAATTTCAGGTTAATATAACAAGACCCAATACTATACCTGATAAACAATTCAACACAATCGGAGCACCACGAAAAAAGATACAGGGTGTTGAATGCGACAAAAATTTTGCCTGACCGGAATTTATTGACGGGGAGTGTATATTTTAACGGTATATTTCCAGTCGAAAAGATACTGGCTATGAAAATACATAAATGTTTGAATAATACAGGATGTTCCAGAAAAAAGGTGACCCTGTTTCTAGGACAGGAAGAAAAGTAAAGAATAATTAAGGTTTGCTCAGTGAAAAATTTTTGTAGTGCCATCTGTATTCAAGATATACGGCGTTCGAGAAACAAGTTATTTATGATACAAAAGGCATTGATAATTTTCCACGAGTTCAAAATTCAAAGGTACGTAAGAAGACTTGACTGATCCCAATGCAGCTAATGGAACAGGTTGAATATTATCAATTAAGATCCTCTCGATATGCAATTATTAAAATATCAGCTGTTTGACTCTTATTACAGATTGATTTTTTAAAAAGCTGACAGGAAAAAAAATCGCCCTGTATATTGACTAGGAGAAGGAATTATACGCGCTCTATTTTTAATGGAATTTATGTTGTTATGGAGAAGATAAAATTTCGATTACTACTACATATCATAATTTATAGTTATACGGTACCTATTCCAAATTTCAGGATGGTTACCTAAAAATTTTTTGTTTCAAAAAGTAATTTTTTTATGTTGTCGTCGGCGCATCTAAATATATTAGATTTATTTTCTGCTGATAGAAAAAAAACTCTTTAATTACATAATGATAAAAAGTTGAAGTGGTTATTTAGATTTGTTGTTATTATTATTTTTTGAGTTTTATGTTTCTGTTAGTACCACTTTTTCTGTGATGATTATCAGATTATCAGTTATCAGATCTCATGTAGAGTCAAAAGCTCCTAACTCTACACTCTTTCATCTTCACAAATCCTTATTTCACAAAGTTCCTTGGTCGAACTAAATGACTTGGCCGTTTTTCTTACGCCATGTGAGTCAATCTAATTCATAATTCATGTTCAAAATTAACAATGTACGAAGAATAGAAATATACCTTTACCTACCTAGTTTTAAGCTGCGATGGCGATGTGTTTGAGAGCTTCCATCACAACCATTGTATAAAGAATCCTATAATGATCACAACGGGAAATTGCACAATGGATAATGTGGTTGAGGTAGGAACACCCTGTATATTTTCTGCAGTGATCCCATAGATATTTCTATCTACTTTATGTGACTAGAAATTAATCCGCAACTAGACTACCAAGACCAGCTTAATTGACAATAATTCTTGAACGGAGTATTTCAGAGTGGGTATCTATGACATAAGAATATTAAACAATAAACATAAAAAATGATGGGATCACTCAAGAGGCAGTTCGAGTTCGCAAAGGGCCGCTCCATTTGCGGGATTAAAAAGTTCATGTTCTATTTATGGGCATTCGGGGGTTTAAATCTGGATTACAGCTTTGGAAAAGTCGCTATTGATATTGGAGGTTCGCGTTAGTTCTGGTTGGCCCTTTCGGATGGAAACTTCCGAGCTGAAACGGAATCTTTAACTTTGAAGAGGCATAACGTCTTTGAGAATTACGAGAATTGCAAAAAAAGTTCTTGCGACTCGGAGGGGAACGTACCTGCATCTGACCTACCCTTTGGCTTGTTTTAACTACAGGGTGAGGCAATTAGTTGAAAGGGTTGGTGAAAAAAAACGAAATGAGATTTTTGACGAAATATTTTTTTTTGAGAACTGCCATAAAAAGTGCTGAGTTGATAAAGGTTGGGAGAATTTTTTCCGCAATGATATTTCTATGAGCAATGGAAGGATCAATATAAAGCTATCGGCTATCGTCGTAGACTTCCGACCACCATGTTTTTGAACTTCATAACATTTTCTCCTGATTCATTTTGAAGAGTATTCCGTAGTATTCTACACGTAGATGTAGGCTTTCTTCTCGCCGAAACGGTGATGAAACGATCCTGAGCAGATGTTGTTTCTCGTCGCCCCCCTAGCCTTGGTCTTTCCAACACGGAACCTGTCTCCCTGAACCTATTTCAAAGAAGAGATATCACACTTTGGCTGACTTGGAGCCTTTCCGCTAAAACAACCTGAGTTAGGCCACCCTGTAGCATTCCGATAGCCCTATTAGCCTCAGCGTTTGTTAATTTACGTCTTGACATTTACAGAAGACTCGTTTCAAATCGAAGCCGTTGATAAACTGACTCTATTTCGAAATAAGGACATTCATGAAGCATATGCAAAGAACCAAACTTCAGAAAAAAGGCGACCAGGTTTGGGAAATATGTCTCATACTGATTTTTATTGGATCGATTCAAGTTGTTATTAACTTTTACATTATTTTACAGCGATTTTTTCCCAGGATTACATACTTTCCAAAACGATTGAATACGATATCCTCAACTCTTGTGGAGCAGTATAATCTCACAACATATCTAAACAAAAAATGAAGACTACGATATTCGGAGTGATTAAAAAACTCTGCTCATGCCATTTGAATGAATTGGCCCATTGAATTTTTTTAAAGAAGAAGTGATCCGTAAATTTGCAGATTTCTGGAATTCAATAAAAAATAAATCCAGAACGGTGTTCAGGATATATGATCTCTAGTTTAAACCATTATAACCATGAAAATTGTCGTCAAAAAGAACCACAGATAAACGATGATAAGTGGGATATTTTGAGATCAGAATTATCGTCCGATCAAGCAATATTGCCTCACCCTGTATATTCTAAGATTAAACGAAAATATTATTGAATTGTCCTTATTGTTTTCGAAGATATTAGGCAGTTAGGTGAGAATGATACTGAACTTTTAGGTATAATGGCTTTTTTGACAAAATTCGTACTAAGATTTGAAGCAACAAGTTTTGGTGGAGGCGCAAAACATTGCGACTTCTGAACTTAAAGATATTTGGTGGAAGGGCTTATCACTGCACATGATGTTTTTGCACTTATTTAATGCATTCTGTAACATTTTTGCCTGATTTTTCTGATTGAATTTTTCTTCATAGCACAGATCTCCATTATATAATGAGAAAACGTTTTATAACTTGAAATATATCTATTATTTCATTATTAAATCCAACCTTTTTTCAGATCAAGAAAGTTCACATAGAGTGAGTCAAAAAAAAAACCATTAACGAATCAAATATCTATTATCACAAAAACTTGAAAATCATTCTTATCCGGATTATTGATGATCTGCATTGCGGAATACGTGATAGCTTTCACTTCGGTCCCTTGAGGGTGCTTCCCAATTTGAAATTCTTCCCCGTAACATTTGCACTTAATTCTCATCTCCTCCCCTTCGACAACAAATTCCGTAATTTCCAGTCTTCTACATATCAAGTTAGGCTCGCAACAGAAAAGGAACAAGAGCTCATCCAGAAATTTGTACAGTAAACTTTCTAAGTCGTGTCCATCAGCCTCAATCTCAGCGGTCTGTTTTATTTCAACGTAAGGAAGCTCTGTCATGTAACCGTACATTGCTATGCCACATTGTTCGAAAGCTTCTTTCAGGGAATCGCCCCAAGCGTGAATCCTGAAAATTTAACGAGTTAATGGTTTGTACATACGTACACTGTCAACGATTCTTACTGAACATCAGCTGTATGATCCAGATCTGCAATGAACATAAAAAAAGTTGTTAAACTAGTGAATTAATTGGAATTCTCAACTTACATTCATATTTACAAGGAGGAATTTCAAGTTCTGCTTGGGTGAAAGATTCCATGTCTGTGTTTAACACTGTCAACAATTAGAATTCGAGTTTGTTTATCTTAAAATATAAGTTATCTGTTTACCACATTCTGCATTATAAAAAATGAGGTTATGTTGTCGATGACATCATATCATAGAATAGAGTTTCTGTTTGACTCTGCCATAGACCTTTTAGTGTAGATCTTTCGATGATCCTCTGGGTATTCTGTGTTTTTATTTAATTCAGGGGTGGATATTATGGAACTGCGATGAACTGGATAGACCAGCCAAATCTTTAGGTGCTTTCCAGTCATATCAGGTGTCCACCGTTTTTTTTTAACTGTTCCAGTCAGTGGTGCGTCAAGCATTCGCGCTGCTTTCCCTTAGAGCAGCCTAAGGGTGATATTACACACATTAATATGATCATTGATATAGGAGTCATATTTATATGAACAACCTACCTATGACAGTGTAATATCAACCTATGCTTCATATTGTTCATCACAGTTTCAGTTTCAATATGGCTGGGAGATTAAATGATTTCATTTCTCGGTCCAAATTACCGATAACTGACCTTACGTACTAAAAAAATTCGGATATTTTCGTCTGTATTCCTGGACTGCCCATAATATTATATTCTAAAACAAGTTGCAGAATGGCTCCTATTCCAACACGAATGCGAATTGAGTTTTAGACGATATTTTCTAAATTTCAGTAAAGTTTTCTGAAATACTCTCGATTTTCTAATAAAAATTCAGACAAGTGACTTTTATATTGTATCTTTACAGTTGGTGTGACTTACGAAATTTGACAGTTCACGGAATTTGAATTGATTTGATTTGAAAATTGATAGGATCGAAGGTCAGTACTAACAACCAAAAAACGAAAAATTTTACTAAACACAATGCTGTAATGAATTCATTACAGCACTACTTTTAGCACTGTAATGAACTCATTACGATACAGAAATAGAGAAACTACTGTTATCTGGCAAAATGAGAGTGTGAAACTCATAACGATAAAAATGTCAAGAATAGCACTAATAATTATTTTTTGAAATAAAATCAGCGAAATTCCACACCAGAATATATTCAAATTTTGTGAATAGCGCCACCTGAAGTTGATTAATCGAAACATCGCCCTTCTTAACGATTATTACATATCTGAGTAAAGCAACCCTAGTTTTGATAACCTTTTTCTCAACAGATACTTATGAAATGATCTCCGGTGTTCTCCTGAAAACTTAATATGGGTTTTCTCTCCCAGTCTCTGAAACAAGAAAGAATTAGAAAAATTTTTTTAATAATATAAGAAAGGCCCCTGCGTAAAAATTTGAGCACTAATTTGTCAGGGGCCAAAACTTTACGAGAAGAAATTGTTGCCTAACAATGAACAGAAAGAAAATGAAAATACTTTGAAATCTTAAGCGTAACGTTTCGGAGTCTAAATCAGACTCCTTCGTCAGACAATAACTGATTTTCATGCAACTTTGTAGAATCGTGACAATTTCTTTGATTTTTGGATTGACATTGTTAGGCAACAATTTCTTCTCGTAAAGTTTTGGCCCCTGAAAAATTAGTGCTCAAATTTTTACTCAGGGGCCTTTCTTATATTGTTAAAAAAAAATTCTAATTCTTTCTTGTTTCAGAGACTAGGAGAAAAAACCCATATTAAGTTTTCAGGAAAATGCAGTGACCTCCCAGAAAATATTTCAATAGATATCTCCGGTGTTCGTCTGAATTCATTCGTTTTGTATGTCCCTATTGTAAGCTGGTATTTTCTTAATTCGAGTTTTTCATGTGTATGATCAAATCGAATTGTCATGAAAGATACAGTACAAACGAAATGAATATATACGAAATATTAATTCAGGTGGATTGTGAAGTTCAAGGAAAGATAGAAATAATAATAGTTTCTCTGGTTCCCAAAATTCCGTTGCTACTCAATCATAGCTTGGGACTCTCTGAAGAGATAGCTACACCAAATTACTAAGAGAAATCACCCCAAATGGCCTTTATTGTCAACTGTCTCTATTAACAACATCAAACGATACTAGTTTGAATTTTTTATTTTATCGTTTTCAATATTTATAATACTTTTCACTAATAAAAAAAATCAACCTTAAAACCAATGTTTTGTGTCTTATATATTACTCTTATTTTAAATTCTTCAACTTTGAACTTAATCACTATACACACAACGTTTCCACAAAAATTCATCGATGGAAGGATAAATATCCTCAAGTATCGGTTTGTCTCAAATCGTCGAGCTCAACAAACCCATTTAAAACTTCCAACGAAAACACATTACTGACAAATACCTGACTCGCTACCTGTTATCGTGACATATTTTATGTAAAACTTTTTCTGGCGCCCCATCGGCTAAAAGTGACATTTAAAAATTGTCATCAGCAACTGCTATCGGGATTTGAACGACAAATTATTCGAACGCAACTTTTTAGACTTTGAGTCTGTGATCATTGACTAGTTCGGAACTGAACTGAGCAAGAGCTAGATTCAGTTCTCAACCTATGTACTCATATTATATCGAAATGCAAATTGATACATGAAAAATTGGGAGGTTTGAGCTTTATTTCATCATCTTGTAGCAGTTGCTTATGAGTTATCAGTTAAACACACAGGTTACATACATAAAACCACCCTATTATTTATAAAATACTGATATGAGCTTCGAATTTTCAGTTCGAAGTTAGATTATTGACAGTGAAACTTTAAAAATGTGAAAAAGTACACCATGGGGCACATCAGAAATAAAAACACATAAATCCACGTGAACATACATCCATATGATATATACAGATGAATGACATGTCATATAAAATCTGGCATTACCAGTAAAACCTTAGGTCTTAGGTTCTTAAAATTCCTTAATATTTACACTAATAACAACAATTGGTTTTTACAAAATGCATTCAGTCATTTTTCCCACAAACTTTTAAATATCTTTCATACACATATAGACGAGTAACTGCTTAAGTTTATACCAACTTTGAAATAATTAAGCAATTACTATACCTATCTATATATCTAGGCAACTATATATATTTGTGCAAATTTAAGTTTTAGAGCATCGTATAGTTTTTTACATAACCTCTAGTATTTTTCATATTTCTATTTAAGTATGTATATTATATGAAAAATTCATTAAATGAACAAAAATATATTTAACTATTTCTTGAATATAAGTAACAACAACAACGCTAGCCCTAGCAACAATAAGTATATAATATATATTTTTAACATCAACAATAATACAACAATGCAAAGCAGAGAAAATGATCCAAAAATTCAAGCAAACATGGTTCTTAAATTCATCGATTATTGCAATTGGTTTCTCTGTCCTTTATTTCTCTCGTTTCAATAAGTTCAACTGAATATTATAAAATATATCGTCAGTATTCATAATGGACGTATATTAGTTAGTGAAAGAGTCGACAATGTTGAAAAAAATTGGGTTTTTAGAGATTCACTGGAAAGATCTGCTCTGCAGGAAGTATTGTATGTATTCGCCACAAAATTCTTCAAATTTTTCAAATAATTTTTTTTTAAATTAGATTAAAAGGAACTTGGGATGAAGTCTATATAGGTCTTTGTAGGGAATTATCCTAAATAAAAATTTAATTTTTTTTATCTAACTCGTGGAATAAAACAATAATCACCCTGCTGAATAGATTTTCAGACCAAAAAGTAGTCAGCTGAAGTCATAATTATACGGAGCATCGGAAAGTAATACACTTTATCGAACAGCTTAAAAAAAGACACTCAGTACATGCTCCATTTAACCTACGATTAATCTAATATAGTTTATTATTATCATTGTTTCATTTTGAAATTATCTGCATAGTCTATCTTGCATTGTTGAAGGCAATACATTATTGAGCCGTAAAACTAAAAAAAAAAACATATAAAATTCATGGATTCATCATAGAATAGTAACGAGTCAGATATTTGTACTGTAGGATGTTTGGAAACTTTTTGGCACGTCATTTCCGACTGAGGCCTCTGTCATTACAATACTGTCAAATTATTTACGTCTTGGTTCAAATCACATAGGACATTTTACAAATTCCAATACAATTGACACTCAAATGTGGAAATCATAAAATAATACAACGAATACTTCTTGTATACTTTTGTTTTCCGATCCTGGATCTGCTTAATACTGCACTGAGTTCCTATGATTCTATAAATTTCTAAAATATATCAGACATTCAAAATTTACAATTGAGTATAGGTATTTTTGGTGGAAACGTTTGATAAGTTTATACAATTCGAACACCCTAACCGAAATATGCTTAGATACACCGTTTTATTCCTAGAGTATGGGAAAGAGAGACATTTTAGTAACATCGACAGTGACATATTTATAAAGTTCACATTCATCCGGACTATATTGCATTTTAAGGCTCAGCTCTCAGTTCTATGAGCTTCTGTCACTTTAGATATCATGACACTATAATTAAAAATGTGTCTGTGGTCCGTCATTTGAATGAGGAGGTTATATCTAAAATTCTTCAGTTAGAGAGTGTCATGATTTCTCTATGAAAGTCACAGAAGATGAGAAGTTTTTCAGTTTGAACTTTCTTTTCCGAACCGAACTGGTTGTTCTTTTCACTTTGGCATCTCACAACAACATTCAAAATTGGAAGGTTGAATGGCACGACGACTATTTTTGCAAATCAATTGTACTGATGATTATTCAGATGAAAGTATAGAAATCAATGTATTTCTAATGATGGTTTTTCTATGTTTTATCGATGACCACTCATGGCATTGAGCTGAAGAATTGTCTGTGGTATCATTAATTACATCCATGATTCAATCCGAATGAATAATTCGTAGAATTGTATTTATTCAGTGATGTCGACTTTTCCCAAATGGTGTCATGTTACAAATAAATTGAAAAACTAAAAGAGAAATCAGTATATCGTTCCGTTATTTGTTCCTTCAAGGTTCATTTGATATAAGGTGTATAGATACAAAACGGTCTGACAAATCAAGTCAAGATTCAATAAGATATCAACGACATTCCACTACCGGTGATTTAATCACCGTGATTTTGAAATCACGGTGATCGAAACATTCAAAGTAACGGTGATCACAATCACTGATCACGACGTGATTTAGAAATAACTTTTCCCAACGTTTTTCCTCATTTTCAAATGACATTATTTGAGCTGATTTGCGATTAGTCGTCAATGCTATCAGTAAATTCTCGATGCCAAACATTGATTTGTAGTTTCGGAGGTTGAACGTCTGAGCTGTTTTGATATAAGGCTCCGTCTCCATGATCATATTTATCCACAAATTAGTGGCACCTTATCTAAGCATATGACTGTTCGGCTGAGTATGTATAAGACCTCTAACGAACACAACTAGTAACATGAGACCACTAGCGACATCTTCGCATTGCGAACGAATCTAAAATTTACTACGCAAAAGTCGTCTCACTTATATACGATATCTTTTATTATATAATATTTTGATTTTTCTGTACTAAAACATACTCACACAAACAGTGGACAGTCTGAACTAAACATTGTCTGTTTTTCTCGAATTTCTAAATATAAAAGTGAAGTTTTAGTTCAGCAGCTTTCAAGTTCCAAATCAGCTACCGATTTGGGGTTGAACATCGAAATTTCATTAATATTCTGAACAAGAATTTCATCGAGAAGGTTTTTTGATACAAAAAATTGATTAGACACCCCTGACCTAAATTAAATCCGAATTCGTCAAAAAACATATTTTTCGGAAAATTACAGAAATCTACAAAAAGTGCGGAATATTAGAGGCTCAAAGTTTCAAAATCTCGAAATTAACACAAGAACTAATATAAATATACAATAAATATTTGCAGATACTAAAAATTTTGGAAAAATTCAAAGTGTTTTTATATTTATCAAGGGAAATAATTAGACATAATTTAATTAGTGTCGAGTTCTTGAATGAAAAAAGATTACAGTTGTATCATCTAGTACCTATAATATAAAATATATGAACAGCTTTCTAATGTTTGATATCATATTAATTGTGTATGCGAGTTATAGTTTTTCATCACATCAAACTTTGAACCTCTCACAGACAAAAGGGTAACAAGTAGAAAGATAAATTAAAATCGGATTGCTACATTTGCAACCCTTAAAATTCACAACGAAGTTTGATGCCAAATTTTCCTGAGACAGTTAAAAATTTCAATATTTTGTCCACAAGAACGTCTACAATTTTTTTTTTCACATACTACTGTGCCGTTGTTCTTACTCTTCATACGGTCTCGAAACGCAATTATTGGCCTTTTTATGCTCATAGTATTGGAACTCTGTTTGAAACTTACAATTACATTTTTTGGTTGGACTTGGGGCGGAATTAAATACAAACAAAATGTCCCAAAACGAAATTTTCTGCTTCCGTATTGCTGATATCGTTATTAGTATTTCTGGGATTTTGCACCATAGATTTTTTTGTCGCAAAAAGTTGTAATTTTACAGTTTTCTTTGTATTTGTCGATAAAATTAATTTCTCTAATTTCCTATTATAATTCTTTTTCGTTGTTGTAAATGATTTTCTTAATGTTGAATGACTCCGCACTAAGTGAAATATTATTTCAAGTACTTGTTGCAACAATAATACGAGCTTAAAAAATTGTCGAAATATAATACATTGGAAAAAAAGGTTGATGAAAAATACAGGGGTGAACCATTCGGTTCTATATCAAAAGATTCTCAGCCATTTCTACTTGGGAATCACTGTATAATTAATTTCTGCAATTGCCCCAATATAATATTTTATTACCTCTCGTAAAACGAGCTGTGAAATGGTCGTTTGAACTTCATTAATGTCTATTATAAGTAAACCATCGAGATTTATTTTCCTGGACATAATGATTTTCTGGATAGTCGACCCAAAACAATTTTCCATCTGTCATATTTATCTTTCTTAACGATATCAGCAATACGTTAACAGTTTCACAGAAAATAAATGGTTATATGTGGATACAAACTCAAAGTATGAGAAAACATATTGATATTCCAATTGACAACGATATATCGACCAGACTTGCAGTCGCATACAAATCTATGTGCTTGAAGACATAACCCTTTTCTAATTCTCCCCGACCTACTCTATGGGCGTCGCATCTCTATGAATAATAAATATTAGGTCCTTTGAATATCAAAGGTAGTTCAATAGTACATATTTGGTCGCGAAACCAAACTTCTTTTATCGTATATATTACATATAATATAGATATCTTATAACAAAGTATTTCCTTCGTCCATCCAGATCAAAACCGCCGAGAATTTGAAACTAGGCCTGCTCGTGTTCTATGTCGGGGCACGGTGTAGGAATCTTTGGTTTCCATACTGTGGTCGGAATGACGTTTCGGCCAGGGGCGTCGGTTTGGAGAGGGCTCCTCATTTGAAAAAACATAGGGCAAAGTCGAACAATCAATTGAGGTAGAAGAAAATGCAATGAAAATGAAACAAGTTAACATCAAAGTGAAATACACCTTCTTTGGGAACTTTATAACTATATTATCGCCCCTGACCTGGATATTTCGATGCATTCAATCCATGAATATTAAATCGGTTCTGAATGATCTAAAGTTTATTAGTTTCGGAACAACTTCTGCCTTATTGGAAATCGTTGTTTGAACAGAGCTTTTCTATGTAAAAGAGCATCATTGGGTAAGCTGATGACAGTTACCAGGTTATCTAGGAGCCTGCGGAAGTTTTAGATTCAACTTGAACGATGGAAAGTTCTGTTTTCATTAGAGAACTTTCTAGGTCCTTTCGAAACTTCTGAGAAGCATAGGAAATGTCCAAGATGTATTCCTGAGGCTTTGTAACTGTGTCCTTATGCAACGTGGACCTCAAAGAACTTGGCATCGAATTGTGGCTACTCAGAATCTTTTTTTCATCTTGGACACTTTGACATAATCTCAAAACTTGATTCTTTCACTAAACGAAGAAGAAATAGTAGATATGAAGTTATAAAAGTAGTTCATTTTAAGAGCTCTTCACGGAAATTTCGATATTGGCAACATCTTTGAAGCTGTTACTATTTGAAAGATTAACTGAATTGTTTCGTATACTGAAAAAATCAAAATCAACTGCCGGCTCCTAGATAATACAAACGCAAAAAAAATAGTAGAATATATCAACAAAATTCAAGTCAATATCATTTTCATAATGTCGGAGAATTCTGCTGGAATTTGAGAAGGTTGAAAATGAGATGAATTCTAACTTTGAGCGAAGTTTTGCCAACACACTCTTGTTTTTTTATTATCTTAATTAGAGCAAATTAACTAGACATGAAGAAAACATGAATATTTCTATGTACCCTAATAAATAATGCTCAAAAATTAATGAACGTTTTTTGTAATCGACAAGGAACAAAGTCAGCTGATAAACCTCATTACCAACCTTGAATTCAAAGAATTTTCATCACATACAAGGTGGTCCAACAAATACTTAACACCTCGATTTTGCATCTTTGAAATAAAAATGGGGGTAATTACCCTCCCCCCATGAGTATCGAAAATCTGAAGTAAGGTGGAAAATGGTCTTATGGAAAATAAAAAATGATCTTTGAAGTTGAAGACTTTTTTTTTCTGAATTTATTGGTTCACAATTTATCGGAGCATGGAAGAATTTTCTCGAGTTTGACCGATGCAAATGTCGCATAACCTATTCATTCAGCTCTAATTTGCATGACTTTCAGATATAACCATTTGTCTTTGAGATATCTTGTTTTAAACGTAAAATGATCTTTTTTCGAATTTCTCCTGAACTACTGATCGCCTAGCGAGACGAAAGGCGATTTCTTTTCCTACAGAGAATTTCCTACAAAAATCTGTGTTTTTTAATTTAAAATAAATTTTTTTCACCTGTCACATGAACCAATGAGAAGAGAAGGTGTCGGTATTTCGATTTCCGAAAGATTCTGCGAGGGGATGAAAAGGACTCAACGCAATTCATAGAGAAAGTTTTAAAATCAATGAAGACAGTGTAGATTGTGAAAAACATTTTGTAGATTCCCATATTTTGAAAAATAACTCTGAGGTTCAGTTATAAATAAACCGCGGAAAATTCCTAAATTAACTTCAATTTTCCAAATCATACGAGTTGAATGACGTCATCAGTTACTCCGAAAATAAATGATCCTGAGGAACGGAGACAAAAATTAGTTGTCCATTATGACAACTTTTACACCGATTGGGACAAACAAGATCGATTCATTTTCAGACTTTTGTTGTCATTTCAAAGACAAGGCAATTTTCAAATTCTTTTCCAACGTTGAAGAAAATGACTTTGTTCAGTTCTACAATACAAATTTTGAGGAGGCAATTCCGAAAATATCATCGGTGTTCAAGATCTTGAGTAATTTAAGAATCGAAGTCGTATTTAGAAACGAAGAAAACGTTCCTATTTCAAATTTCAAGGTGGTTATTAGGTGATAGGAATATTTGTGACTTTTTTTCCTCTTTTGATGTTCATTCACCTACTTTATCCGCTTCAGAAAGTAAAATAATTTTCATTCTGATTGTAATCTTGTTGAACTCAATACAACATCTAACTCCTCGTGGTGAGTAATATTAAGAAATTATGATCAGATAAACGGAATGCTGTTTTGTTATCCTCCCTACATTTGATTGTGAATTTAAATAAATTCGAAATTATATCGAAAACATTTCAAAGACAAGGCCATCTCCACATCTTCATTTCGAAGCCATAAAATAGGGATGAAAAGTTTTCGTTGGACCACCACGCATACAAGATTGAACGGTGAAGATGCGAACACCCCGAATGAGCCTATGAGTCCCGTATCGCCCTCTACTGGACAGAACCTACCAGGTCGTGAATCGTTGCATGTTTATGGATTTTATTCTGTGGATGCGAGGCGCATAGAGCGGCCGGACTTCGGTAAGAACACAAATCGTCTAATTCCCCTAATTCTATGAGCACGATCTGCACGCGTTTTTTGTCGTCCTTACACTTATCGCGCACATAACTAACAAACATTTCAATAGGTCTTTGATTTGGCTTCGCGCATGCGCAAGAATCCACGCGGTCCATATTAAAACACTGGTACGACGGTGAGTCCGGATCGCGATCGACGGTTCTTCTTCTTCTTCTTTTTCGGCGGGCCGGCCTGGGCAGTGTTCGCACAATTCCATCGTTGCGCCTCCCCCCTCCCTGGCGAACCGCAATGGGCGTAGCAGCAGTCTTCTTGTCCAACGTGGGAGGACCTCATCCTCTGTTGACCCGTCATGGGTATGTTGAGATCTGAAACGTCGGGCATAATTAATCAAATCGTCAAGGAATGAGAGGAAAGGGAAGATGTCCGGCTCGAAGGACCAAAAAGTTTTTCAGGTTGAATCTTTGTTTAATTACATTAAAGATCTACGACCCAGTTAAACGGAATTTACACAGAGCTGGTGCACGACCTAGTTTCTTCATCACTCATCATTTTGTAATGACCTCGTAGTAGCAGCAATCCACTACGAATCATACGAGTATGATGAAAGCCTTAATCGGCAAATATTATTTCTACATACATTTTTTTTCTGTTTTTTTGTTGTTGAATTTGATAGAGTATGCAATTCTGAATACATTCGTACTCAAATCGTTGCATTAATCAAAATACTTTCCAAAATATCGAGAAAAAACTGAAGAAAAAAAGGAGATAAGTGTATTCGGTATTATGTTTGTTATTCCTAACCCAGATATCGTGAGCACAAACCGTTGTCACATTTCTAAAGGCGAAGAATGTAGAAATATAGTACATTTTCAGACATTTGAAAAACCTGTCACAGGGTGTTGTAAATGTTAGGACGAAAATTGGGATCAAGATTGACCAATAACTTTCGTTTTTCAAATTAGAACCCTATTTTTTTATGATTGCGTTGAATTGTGCGAAGAAAAATGATGATAATGTTCCAGCATGTTAATGCTCCTAAAATAATAATTCTTGAGTTATTCAGGATTTCCTGATTTCATGTCGTACGTACCGTCAAATTCATAGAATCTGTTTCATATCAACAATAACCTTGGTCATAGAAGATAAGTTACTCAAATAACTCACTAGTGACTTCCTCTTTTCTGGATTCAATTATCATTGTTGATGTAAAACAGATGTCATGAATAGAAACAGAAAATCCTAAATAACTTAAGAATTATAGAAATATTTTAGATCGATAGACATCTGTTGTTGTCCAGTAAACCAAATTTCATGAATTCTTGCTTTCAGTTCATCGACCTCGGATCACCCTGTATATATTGAAATATCTTTCGCAACTGAAGTTATAAAAATATAGTGACCCTATAGTTAATTGCTTTCATGTTGATAGAAGGTACATCAATCTTTCCTTTTCACAGTGTATCTTGTCATAAATCACTTACAATTCCATTCTCTTTTGGAATAAAAAGAATGCACATTCAGGATTATTCTTTCTATTATCTCTGCAATTATCTCTGCAATTAATCACCGTGCATTTTATATGTCGTCCAGTTTTTAACACAAAATTTATAACAGAAAACACACAAGCAAAGATTATAGTGTGAGCTACGTGCTACTCTTGTAGATTTTGAGTTATTTCAGTGGAAAATATGCTTATACGAGAAAATACAATCGTCATTGAGCAAAAATATTTATTCAAGTATTTCTTTCAAAATTGACAACAGCCTACTAATAATCTCTATATAATTTTGCCAAATGGTCCCTAATTAAATGATTCAACCATAACCTGTTTACTTTTGAAACTACAGATGTCGCTCACATCACACATCACTGTAGTCGCTTCGTTTCCCATCTAAATTGTACTCTATAATCTTTGGTAACGACGTTATCCCCCTTTTTATCGGTCCAGTTGCACGCGACACAGTATGTAGTGAAACAAATGTAGTCTCGACTGTCTACCGCGTCATGAACGCCAGGAATGCCTCGCCTCATTTGAAGTGGTACACTGTACCGCTTAAGTACGAAAATCAGGCTCCTCTTACAAACTCAATTTTAAAACGTGTACTACCCAAAACTAATCTAGGATGCTTCAGGACCTCTACCAGACATATCAGATCGATGGAAAGAGATATTAATCCTTCGACGTTACCTCAAATTCAACCCTGCCTCCCAGTTTCATCACCCTCCATCCCCTCTTCGAAGGCATCCCTGCGAAAGCGACAAATTAACCCTCGTCATCGATAGTTGCGTCAACTATGGGCAACGCTCATAATTAGCAAGGTGGAGATGCCTTCGGATAATGCGGATGCAGACTCGAATGCATCGGCCCTGCAGAGAACGGGGTCAAGGGGGGCTCTCATTGTGAAAACCGACGCTCCTTCACATAATTGCCTGCTACTTCGGCATCGAATTTTTCTTAATTCAAGACCTCTTCACCGTCCACACATGCTGTTTATCTTTATTCCGAGAAACCACTGAGTGGGGCAAGACGTGAGCTGACGCAAAGAAGAAAGGATTCGAGACGTGCCTAGATGGATTGGAGGTTTCTAATTCGCCTTCGAGAGTGCCTACGCGAATGCATAAAAGACACTGACATAACCAGAGAAGTTCGAAAGGAACAAATGCGAAATGTACTAAAAATTCACACTAATAGTTATTTATGATTTGAGTGTTAAAAGTGACGTTTTATTTTGTGAAAGAAAAAGTTTGTGAAATGAGCGGAGTGAATTGAACAATTTCACGAACAAAATACAATCATTTAACACAAATACCATACAATGTTTTTTGTACATCAGCCCTATTTTGATAATAAAATGGGCGAATTAGCAATGACGATAAACTTCAAAACGCATTTTAATATTGAAATAATCAAAACGTTGTTGTGAATGGCAAACGCTGCCAACGTTATGATTACTAACAAATGAGAAAATACGCTGTCATTTGAATTCCGTTCGTATCCAATTTTGGTCTTTGGTTTTTAACTACTTAATACGTTTGTCGAGAGTCCAATTATTAATAAAAGTGACGATTTGGTTGTTCCTCTGGATATTGAAGAATCTGCAAGAAGGGCAAATCTGGAACTCCTACCTAAAAAATCTGTTCAGCATATATCAATATAACATTTCCTAGCCTGTGTAAATTGAAAAATGTAGAAGAAAACTTCAGTGAAATTGTTTTCCTGGCATACTTACAAGAAAAAAAAAATATGGAATTCATCAACTTTGTGGAACAATTTTTCATAGATAAAGTCAAGCGCCCTTGTTGAAAATGGTGTGAATGTTAGTACATATTTCAAGGTATTAGCATATTTAAAACGAAGAAGTGAAGGATATCATCCGACAAAATCGGAAATTTTCACTCGTGAACAAGTTGCAAAGTTTATAAAGGAGGCTCCAGATGAGAATTACTTGATGGTTGAGGTTGCAACTATTTTCGGATTATTTGGAGCCTGTCGCGTGAAGAATTGTGTAATTTATCAGTGGAAGACGTCGAAATAACAAATAAATCATTGGCTATACAACTTCCAAATATAAAACGAAAGTCAGTCATTCTTTCAGTATTATTGGGAAGTATGTGGACTATTTTTATAAGTAATCTGCACTGCGCCCTTCTATCATCAAACATCGTCGTTTTTTCCTGAAATACATGAATAATAAATGCACTGCCAATTCAGTTGGTATGAATACATTGGGGAAAATTCCTTCTATTGTTGCCGAATTCCTCAAACTGCCGGAACCAAAGCAATATACACGACACTGTTTTCGAAGATCCTCCGCTTCATTGCTATCAGCATCAGGAGCAAATATTACGGATATGAAAAAACGATGGTGGATGGAAGTCTAAGACGGTAGCCGAGGGCTATGTTGAACATTTCATTGTATATAAAAATGTCATTGCTGAAAAAATTCCCCCAACCTCAACACATTTTGGATCATCATCATCAATATCGTACTTCCGGTTTCTACAAGTACCGATGGTACTGAGGATTCTAATAATGTGTTGAGAAGCTCCCTAACGTCACAGGGCATTACTGTTAGTAATTTTTCTAGTTTTACGATTAATATTAATGTTCATCAGTAATGATTGTTAAATATTGATAATAAAAATTTGCAATTACTGAATTTTTCTCATCTGATTTCATGTTGCACAAAAAACTTTTATTTCTTTAATTTGTTTCCAATTAGCCACCCATTTCAGAAAATCATTCGTTACTTCAAGTATAGCCTTGAAACCTCACAATTTATAAACTGGAAAAACTAATTATAAGATGTTCTATTGTCTTCTCAACTCCCTTAAACTCACAAATAGCTCTCTCAATCAAATTCGCAAATCAATACGCAAAAAAATTGGTAATGATGAGAAACGTGAGAAAAAATCACAGTCTGCTGCAACGGAAATAACTCCACTGTGAGGCCCAAAAATTGCCTAGACTAACCAACAAACCTCGAGCAACAGAACTTTATCCTTCTTATATTCGGTATGCGTGAATGTTCCTCTAGAGTCTAGAGAGAAGTGTCAAAGGCCCTAGCTAAAGTCATAATATTTGCAAAATGAATATGTTATGCTTAGGTGACAAACATGAGTTTTCTTAAGCCTCCCTGTATACTCGCGAATCATCAGGGAACACCCCGCACATGACCATCTAACGATTCCCTCCTAGTTTCAGCGCATCCGCGAGAAAAACCCCGCAGCTTCCTAGCAAAATAAGCCACGCCGCGGCGAGGGAGAAAACAGCAATAACGAAAATAAGTCGAGAAGTAGGTCGTTTCACGTTCCCCAAAGTCAAATTGCTCCTAGAGTGCTCCTATAAATCCCGCATCTCCAGATAAACCGGCAAAATGTACATTTCTCGACGATCCGACCCCTAAGACGGCCTCCCCCCTCCCCCGCAGATAAGGAACCGACCCGATCTGACCGGGGTATCAATCCGGGACAATCCCTCTCCCCCCCCTCTCATCTGCACGCGCACCGCAACGTTTTTTCCTCGAAGGGAAAACAAATTTCCATTGAAAAGTTGAGGTACCGCTCGCGCAGTCCACGTTCTCATTAAAATGATGAAATATTCCGGCTGCGGTTTGGGGAGAGAGATGCCAGACCTCCGAGCGACGTTGCCGGTTGGGATGTGGATCATAGAAGTGGAATAGATAGACTGGCTGTCGCGTTCTGATTCTATACTCTCTTCACGACATATAAATACACGATGTGAATTTATCTGATATGGTTCAATGTTCACTAATAATACACATGAAACTGGTTGACAGCTCTCGTCCTTGTTTTACCCTGGAAGGTCTCCTCTCATAATGGTGAACTCATCATACGCCTGAATTCATTAATCTGATTCTACTTAAAAGTAGAATCTGCTCTTCTCAAAACCAGTCATAGTGTCCTTTTTTTCAATATCTCATGATTAATTTATTGTATCTTCTATTTTTCTGATGAACGTTCTAATCTTGCAATCTCTTTTCACACCAAGATGCTGATTACTGTTCTCGAGTTTCAGATGAATGAATCCTCAACTTCCCTGGATAGAGTTGATCTCCTGCAGAACATGATTTGAACTTTTTTTATAAGGTCACTTATAATACACATGAAATTGGTTGCAGCTTCTCGTCCTTGTTTTACCCTGGACGACCTCCTCTGATAGTGGTGAACTCATTATGAGCCTCAATTCTCAAGTTCATTAATCTGATTCTACTTACAAGTGAGTTCTCAAGCCTTCTGCTTTCCCCAAAACCCAGGTATAGATAGACTGGCGACAGCCAGTCTATCATATGAATATCATAGCAGGCTTCTAGTATGTGAGTATGTGGACCAGTCACAGCTTAATTTATAGTAATAAAAATAAAAACTTCAAAATCAAAAACATCCAGGACAAATTTTCATGGACTGAACAGTATTATTATACCCTGCGCAAAAAAAATTAACACACTTTATGGAAATCTCAAATTTATTCTACAACTGAAGGTGTTCTCAATGATAATTTTTTTTATCAGAATTATGCATGCATATGTTATCACTTTCAAGGTTTTTCTTCAATACAGATGTTTTTTCCAGCAGGAATAAATAACGATTATATTATCAGATTTTGAATGTATTGGCTCCATTCTAAAATCAGTTGTTCTCGATCAATTCTAGTGATTAATAGTTTTTCTTTCGTTTGATTTTCTACACAATTTGACCCAAGAGGAATGTCCCAAGCGGTAGTTTTGCGAGAAGAAGGGTGGACATACACAAGAATTGCAAAAAGGTTTGGAGTTTCCATACAAGTGTGTCCAGAATGTTGCAGCGATTCAGGGAGACAGATAAGAATGTTTGGCGACCAGGACAAGGTAGACCATGGGTAACAACTGCTACTCAAGAACGTTACTTGAGAGTTTTTCCGTTGGGACAACGGTTTGCAACCGCTCGCCTCCTTCAAATTCAGCACTCAGACAATGAGAAATCGCCTCAGACAATATGATTTAAGGCCTCGTGTGGCTGCAAGAGGCCCAGCTCTTACCCCAGCCCATCGAAGGACGCGTTTGGATTTTGCGAGAGAGCATATCCATTGCGAAGAGGCCGATTGGGAAAGAGTTCTCTTCACAGATGAGTCTAGATTCTGCCTCTACCATTGTGATGAAAGATGTGCTCAGTGCAATTTCCTGAATACTACTGGTTTCGGGGGAGGAACGATTATGGTAAGGGGTGGAATATCTTTGACTTCTCGCACAAGACCTAGTGGTCGTTGATAATGGAGCTATGAATGCTGATAAGTATATAAGGAACATTCTTGAAGAGCATGTAAAGCCATTCGCCCCATACATTGATGAAAATTTCATTTTTTATGGCGATAAGGCCAGACCCATCTTGCGCGCATCGTTCAGGAGTACCTTGAACAGTCATTTTGAGTATGAACCTTCATTGCGGGAGCAATTAACGCAAGGGGTTGAAATACCAAGTATTAAATCACTTATCAGCATTTCAGTATTATGAAAATTATTTGTTTCTCTTCTTTCACATGAGATTCGGTGAAAACCTGAATATTTCTCCATTTAATGGGTCTTGTTCCGTTCAAAACCTTCCCGAGAGAACATAAAAAATAAGTTATAAAGTCAATGTAGAGTTAACTTTCATTAAAATTGGGATTCTCAGAATGTGCGTTATTTTTTTCGCAGTGTAGTTGATCTCCCCCAGAACACGAGGTGAACTTCTCTGATATGGTTGAACGTTCACTTATAACACACATGAAACTGGTTGATAGCTTCTCGTCCTTGTTTCACCGTGTTTGGTCTCCTCTGATAATGGTGAATTCTCGAGTTCATCAATCTGATTCTACTTACAAGTAAGTTCTCGAGCCTTCTGCTCTCCCTTAAAACCCAGGATTGATAGTTTTATTCACTCATAGTGTTTCCTTTTGGTATATCCCATAATTTATTAATTGTATCTCCTGTTTTTCTGATGAACGTTCTAAGTTTGCACACTCGAAAAGAGTTTATCTCTGCAATTTTTGTGTTTTGCACTCATATACACTGTACTGATCCTATTGACGAACAGACTTAGACTATCCAGCTTTCAACGTTTGCACTTCTCTCTTGGCCTGCATCATTATAACAACTCGGTCTTCTCTTAGAAAACTCATTATTCAAACCTTCAGTTTTTTCTGGCGGAATTAAGAAAATAACGAAAAACAAAAAAAGCCCCGTCCAATCCGAGTGTACTTCGCTCCTTTCCATGTGGAACGTCACCGCGGGCGACATCAATGAATTCTTCCACGAGCACAGACGGCCGTACGGCATTAATTATCGGAATTTTCCGTGATCGCGCTCGGGAAGAGCCTCTTCGATCGGTTGCCGCGGAAACGTTGACCTCTCGTCTCGCGAAAACGCCGACCGTGGTGGAATTACGGGGACCTGCCGCGTTCTCCCGCCCGATGGTGCATCCGCACACGCCTAATTTCACTCGATTTCGACGGAGAATTGAGTCTTTCCTTTGATCATCTTTCCGTTTGTGTAAAGTGACGGTTGTGGGTCGATGTACAGGGCCTTTCTAGGGCGAATTGTTATTCGCACGATTGGTCATCATCTTGTGTGTTTCAGGAGAATCCCAAGGATTCCCAAAGAAGCACTGAGTTAACTACACGAAATAAATTGGGCAAAAAAATTAACGCACATTCTGAAAATCTCAATTTTAATGAAAGTTAACTCTACATTGACTTTATAACTTATTTTTTATGTTCTCTCGGGAAGGTTTTGAACGAAACAAGACACATTAAATGGAAGAAAAATTCAGGATTTCACCGAATCTTATGTGAAAGAAGAGAAATGAACAATTTTCAAAATACTGAAATGCTGATAAGTGTTTTAATACTTGGTATTTCCACCTCTTGCGTTTAATTACAGCTCGGCAACGACAGTTCATACTCAAAATGAGTGATCATAAAAAGTTCTGATCTAATCCTTCCCAGATTTCTCCGAGTTGGATTCCTAAGTCATTAAGAGTAGCTGGATGATTTTCTGAACTTCTTAGCCTTCTATTGAGGTTGTCCGAAACCTGCTCAATCGGATTGAGTTCTGGACTTCTTGCTGGCCATTCCATTCGAGAGACTCTTCAACCCTTCAAGGTACTCCTGAACGATGCGCGCACGATGGGATCTGGCATGATCATCCATAAAAATGAAATTTTGACCAATGTATTGGGCAAATGGCACTACATGCTTTTCAAGAATGTTCCTTATATACTTATCAACATTCATAGCTCCATTATCAACGACCATTAGGTCTGTGCAGTAAAAAATATTCCACCTCATACCATTATCGATCCTTCCCCGAAACCAGTAGTATTCAGGAAATTGCACTGAGCATATCTTTCATGTGGACGTATGTATATAAAGGAACGTCGATCACAATGATAGAGGCAGAATCTAGACTCATCTGTGAAGGGAACTCTTTCCCAATCGGCCTCTTCCAAATGGATATGCCCTCTTGCAAAATCCAAACGCGTCCTTCGATGGGCTGGGGTAAGAGCTGGGCCTCTTGCCGCGACACAAGGCCTTAAATCATATACTCTGAGGCGATTTCTCATTGTCTGAGTGTTAATTTGCACCCCAAGAGTTTGCTCAAGCTGATTTTGAAGCGGTTGCAAACCGTTGTCTCAACGAAGAAACTATCAAGTAACGTTCTTGAATGGCAGTTGTTACCGTAGTCTACCCTGTCCTGGTCTTCGGACATTCATACCTGTTCCCTGAATCGCTGTAACATTCTGGACACACTTGTTAGGAAACTCCAACCTTTCTGCAATTCTTGTGTATGTCCAACTATTGATCACTAGAATTGATCGAGAACAACTGATTTTAGAATGGAGCCAATACATTCAAAATCTGATATCATCTTTTTTTATTCGTGCTAGGAAAAAACATCTGTATTGAAGAAAAACGTTGAAAGTGGATAACATATTCATGCATAATTCTGATAAAAATAATTATCATCGAGAACACCTCCAGTTGTAGAATAAATTTGAGATTTCCATAATGTGCGTTGATTTTTTTGCGCAGTGTAGAATCCTTCCTAATTCCAGGACTCCTGTGTAGACGACCCTAGGCCAGGAGGGCCTAGGAATCGCAGGAGATACTTTCTAAGCTTTTAGAATTAGAATGATGGAAAGCCAAAGCGATATATCATCAGCATGAATGAATTTTTTGGAAGGAATAGTTGGAATATCCCAACAATATGAACTCATATCTTTCTCTCTGGTAATGAATACTGATTTATTATATTATAGTCATGCTCATGTCATCATTTCAATCAGTTAATTTCATTTCTCCTTTGTTCATTTCTTGTAATATATTGCCGATTATTGTTCTCGAGTTTCAGATGAATGAACCCTGGATATAGTTGATCTCCTGCAGAACTTCTCTGATCTGGCTCAACGGTCACTTATAACACACATGAAACTGGTTGATAGCTTCTAGTCCTTGTTTTACCCTGGGAAATTTTATTCTGATTATGGTGAACTCATTTTAAGCATGAATTCTTGTGTTCATTAATCTGATTCTACTAACAAGTATCACAACAATATAAACTAGGTATGCAATGCATCCTGCTGTTGGAAATGTTAGCGGAGCGGCGTTTAGGCCTCAAGACCTGACAACAAAAAAGGAAACAAGAGAGAAAACAAAAACGTTTTTGTACAACTGCCATTAAAAGTGACACTTTTAATGACAGCAAATAATGTTGAAATTGATTGTTTACGTGGAAGCGTGTTAACACTAGTGTTGAAAATATTTCTAGCACTCCATTTTCTCATGATGAGATCAGATGAGGAAAATTCAGCAATTGCAAATTATTATTATCAATATTTATCAATCATTACTTATGAACATTAATATTGACCGTAAAACTAGAACCATTACTAACATTAATGCGTTAGGGAGCTTCGCAACACATTATTGGAATTGTTGGAAATCCAACATCTGTTGAGGTTGGGAGAATTTTTTCAGCAATGATATTTCCATATGGAATGATCAACAAAGCCCTTGGCTACCGTCGTAGACTTCCATCCACTATGTTTTTTATAATTGTAATATTTGCTCTTGATTCTGCTAGCAATGAAGCGGAGGATCTTCGAAAATAGTGTCCTGTATATTGGTTTGGTTCAGGCAGTTTGGGGAATTCGGCAATAATCGATGGAAATTTCCCAAATAGATCAATACCAACTGGATTGGCAGTGCATTTTTTATTCATGTATTCACTGGCGTCGCTACGGGGGGGTAATGGGGGTAATTACCCCCCCCCCCAGAAAAATATTTTGTTCGGAAAATAAGTCATACAATCATTACATAGGAACATATCATGACAAAATACTATATCCTAAATTTTTTTACCCCCTCAGAAAAAATTTCTAGCGACGCCCTCGCATGTATTTCAGGAAAAAACGACGATGTTTGATGACAAAAGGGAGCAGCGCAAAGTTCTTATGAAAATAGTCTACATACTTCCCAATAATACTGAAAGAACGGCTGACTTTCGTTTTTGTATTTTGAAGTTGTATAACCAATGATTTATTTGTTATTTCGATGTCTTCCACTGATAAAATACACAATTCTTCACGCTGACAGGCTCCAAATAATCCGAAAATAGTTGAACCTTAACCATCAAGTATTTCTCATCTGGTGCTTCCTTCATGATTTTTTCAACTTGTCACGAGTGAAAAATTTTCGATATTTTGGGACGATATGCTTCACTTATTCGTTTCAAATTTGCTATTACCTTGAAATATTTACTAACATCCTCACCATTTTCAACAAGGGTGCTTGACTGCATCTATGAAAATTTGATCCACAAAGTCGATGAACTCCATATTTTTTATTTTTCATCTAAGTATGCCAGGAAAACAGATTCACTGAAGTTCCCTTCTACATTTTTCAATTTACACCAGGTTAGGAAATTGTTATATGCAATATCGTACTGCTGAACAGATTTTTTAGGTAGGAGTTCCAGATTTGCTTTTCTTGCAGACTCTTCAATATCCAGAGGAACAACAAAATCGTCACTTTTATTATTAATTGGACTCTCGAAAATCGTATTGAGCAGTTAAAACCCAAGGCGAAAATTGGACAGGAACGAAAATCAAATGACAGCGTCTTTTCTCATTTGTTAGTAGTAGTAATCATAACGTTGGCAATGTTTGCCATTCACAACAACCTTTTGATTATTTGAATATTAAAATGCATGTTGAAGTTATTGTCTTTGCAAATTCGCCCATTTCATTATCAAAATAGGACAGTTGTACAAAAAACATTGTATGGTATTTGTGTTAAAAGTGATTTTATTTTTATTCGTGAAATTGTTGATTCGCTCCGCTCATTTCACAAACTTTTTCACTCACGAAAATAAAACTTTAAACACTCATATCATGAATAACTATTAGTTAGTCTTTGTTGGACACTTACTTGTGTCAAATAGTGCAAAATTTGTCAAAACATAGATTGCAAAATTCTGAAAATGATCAAAGATAAATTTGGAGAGATTCCACCTGACAGATCGTGATTTTGATACAAATGCCATTAAGGATTATGCAAAGAATGCATTATTTTGTCAGCCAAGAGTAGTTTCATATCCTTTCTCCCAATCTCAAGATAAATGCGGCATAACTTCCCGATTATCCAAGCTAGTGAAGAATTTTTCCTTCCCCCAACAACTTATTCCTTAAGTTTAAAAGATCAAAACGACTAGATATTCAAAAGTTTTAATTACATCTTCTGAGAGCCCTCAGACCAGTCGCGCTCTCTGGTTCGCAGGGCATAGAAGATTGATTCCGTTGACGTTTACTGTCAAGACGAGCGCAACGCTTTTCCATCACCGAAATTCTCGATCATACCTCGAGTGGGTTGAAGAAGTCGATAAACAATAAGAGGTACGTCTGGAAGAGTTCAGGTAAAAGTTTTGAGGCACTCCGAAAGTTTCTCCCGATGACGCCGAAAGATCGGCAACCTGTACTCGATGACATGAAAATGGAAACATAGAGGAGGGTGGAAGTTTTTCGACCAAACATGACAGAAGAGAACTTTACTCAAGTTATCTCGGCGTTCTCTTTCTTTCACCTGATTTCATGAAATGTTGAACCTTCTGCATCTTTAATACCTAGACTAGACTACACCATTTCCAATGGTAATTCAGGAATTGTCAATTGACATTCGGAAAACATCACTTGTATTTCAGATTAGTCATTTGAATTTTCGAAATAATGAATTGTATTTCAGAAAACATCAAATGAAATTCAGATAAACACACAATTGAATTTGAGATATGGTCAATTATATTTCAGAAATAGCAATTTTAAAATTCATTTCATACGCACATTGATATCAGATTGCATTTCAGAAAATATCAATTGTAGGTGATTCAGAAGTGAAACAATGATATTTAATGAACTTTAATTTTCAAGAGGAATATTTAATATATAACACAAAAATGAAAACATTTGAAGCCATACAGGCATGTCTGCCATCACAATTGCAACTTATCTAGGTCAATAATATTTTCCAGGTATGTTAGTCTTTTTTCAATAACCCCTGGTGGCACACTGTTTGGAATTCTAGATATTTGTTTTTACGTAAGTTCTTATTTCCGACCATAAAATTCAATTAGATTGAGCATGGGTGAATAAGGCTCATCCTCAGCTGTACTGCTACTGTTTGGGTGATTACGGTCTCCAATCTCGAATGGCATGCAGCATTATCACAGACGATTACTCAATCTGATAACTGGTCCCCCATATCTTGCCACTGTTGCAACAAACCCTCAACCCATTAATTTGCTGAAAGCGGGTGTGAATGTACCTCGTAGTCTCTCCATGGCTAATACACCAGCTGCAGACACTGTTGTCAATTGCACCTCCAATTAAATATGTACCCAATTTGACTAATTTTCATTAGGTGTCATGTTCTTCCTGAAGCTACGGTGTTAGGTGAGGTATCGATTGAGAAGGTTTAGCATATTTTTAATACACCATTCCCAACTGTAATCTCAAAAGCCATCAATTGTTTTTCAGATTATTCACTTCAATTTCAGAAATTGAATTTCAGATTAGTCAATTGAATATCAGAGTGTAATTCAGATCAGTCACTTGAATTTCGGAATATGTCATATGACAGTCAGATTATTCAAATGTATTTCAGAAATTTTATTTTGTAATTCGGGAAGTTCCAATATTATTTGAATTTAAGTCGGATTTTGAGTAATATATTACTCATTCTCATAATGGCTTTCAAAATCGTCAATCATATTCAATCAGGTACGTTGGCATGTATGAATAAGACCAATAAAATCTGATGAAATATTTTGGTGCTGACTCTTTCTTTTCTTCAACACTGGATTTTAATAAAAGTATGCTAAATCTTCTCAATCGAATCCTCACCTAACACCGTAGCTTCAGGAAGCACATAACACCTAATGAAAATTAGTCAAATTGAGTGCCTGCAGCTGGTTTATTAGCCAAGTACGAACTACGAGGTTCATTCACAGCGCTTTCAGCAAATTAATGGGTTGAGGGTTTGTTTCAACAGTGGCAAGATATGAGGAACCAGTTTTCAGATTGGGTGATCGTCTGTGATAATGCTGCATGCCATTCGAGATTGGAGACCGCAATCACCCAAACAGTAGCAGTACTGCTACGGATGAGCCTTATTCTCCCATGCTCAATCCAATTGAAATTTTATGTTCGGAAATAAGAACTTACGTAAAAACAAACCTCAGAATTCCAAACAGAGTGCCACCGGGGATTATTGAAAAAAGATCAACATAACTGGAAAATATCATTGACCGAGCCAAGATATGCAAGCTGAATGGATTTAGATTTTTTCAGTTTTGTGTTGAAGATAAATGGTTCACGTGAAAATTAAAGTCCATTTATTATCATTGTTTTATTTCTGAATCACCTACAATTGATATTTTCTGAAGTGTAATCTGATGTCAATGTGCGTATGAAATGAATTTCAATTTCCATTTCTGAAATATAATTGACCATATCTCAAATTCAATTGAGTGTGTAATCTGAATTAGATTTGATGTTTTCTGAAATACAATTGATTATCTCGGAAATTCAAATGACTAATCTGAAATACACTTGATGTTTTCTGAAATTCAATTGACGGTTTCTGAATAACATTTTGAAATTGTGTAGACTGATGAACTAATGAATTCATTTTCACTGAAGGATATTACCTACAATGAAAGAAAAAAGTGTTCCTACTTTAAATGACACTATTATTGGAGAATTGAAAGAAAACGAATGAACGTTGCAATTTTGAACAGCCGGTATGAGAAGAGATTATTAAAGCACTGAACTCGACATGGGAATGCCGGATGAAACTCAATGAGGTAGGCAAGATAAATAAGGTCTCTTTGACCTGGGTTCCTGGTCATTCGGGAATCACAGGTAACGAAGAGGCCAATAAACTTGCCAGAGAGGGTGCTCGGAAACCACTCACTGGCCTAGAACCTTTCTGTAGTATAGCAAAATGTACATATAAAAAGGATTTTCTGGAGAAGGAAAAAACTGAAAGAGAAACACTCTGGCAGAATCTCCCAGGTTTGGATCACTCCAAAAAGTTCCTTCGGAATTTTGAAACCGCAAGATCCAAAAATATTTGGATCTCAGTAAGAACTAACTTTACCTCCTCACTGGCTTTCTTACAGGGCATTGTCGCCTCAGAAAGCACTTCCTGAGAATGGGCGTATCGGACACTGACGAGAGTGTAAATTCTGTGGGGAGGAGGAAGAAACTCCTATTCACCTAGTCACAGAATGCTTTGGCATTGTAAGCCAAAGGAAACAATGCTTTGGTCAAGAGACCTGTAGGAGTGAGGAATTAGCCTCACTGAAGCCGTCCGAGATATTGGATTTCATAAGATCTCTGGGACTGGAAGGCGAGCTGTAAAGCTTTGTCAGGGGTCACAATAGACCATCAGGTCGTAGTGGACTGTAACCCCTTTTAAACTATTAACTATTATGAGAAGCAGCGTTGCCGAACCTGCTAACCCAATATCGGTAGAAGTGGCTGCGCAAAATCGGTAGATTTGGGGGGTAAATCGGTAGCAGGATTATTTTTTCAAAAATTATATAATATTCGACGTATTGCGTGAGAATGACCCTGGGAAACCCCTTTCTAAATCGGACAAGATCGTCAAAGGAGAACGAGGAAGGAACAACCCTCTTTATTTCTTATGTGAATCAAGTTAGAACGACCCGGGAAAAACTTTTTGCATATCTGAATATTGCAAGATGAGTTCGCGGAATCCCCTTTGGGGGATTCATATAATATATTGTCTATGCATCTTATTAAAAGCAATATTTGATTTTTCAGTAAAAGCTTCAATTTTTACCTAATATTTATGAGATTGAAAAATCGGTAGATATATCTCAGCTTAGGGTATTCCGGGAGATCAACCTTCAGATCGGTAGAAATACCGAAAAATCGGTAGGTTCGGCAACCCTGATGAGAAGAGATAATGCAGATCATCGCATATTCCCGCCCTTCGATCTAATAGTCGTAACAAGACCGTGAATTGTGAAAATCACCAGGCTCTCCACTTAATGAATAAAGACTGTTGAAGAACAAGTTTTCGCATCGTCCCTTCCATCAAGCCGAACCAGATCCTGGCCCTTCTGTGCATCGTATTGTATCAACTCTCCTACCAGAAATCCGCTCTGTCAGTTTTATTAAACCTTACCCGTCTAATTCCCCATCGGCGTCAATAAAACGTCTAGCCTTAATGAATATCCACTTCCGCGAAGTGAAAAACAAACGTAGCGCCGGGACGCCGTCAGCTGGCGCCCCTTTCGGCCGGCGTTGCCATAGACGACCCGAGATTTCCTGCCGAGATGAGGAAGGGACCTCCAGATGAATTCGGGTCTTAGTTAAGCCTCCACCTGGATTTGGCCGGAGAGATCCGAGTGGATTTGCTTCGATTTTCGGGGAGGGGGATTTGAGGAGGGTGAGGAGGGGGGAAAACGTGACTGATATTGGGAAAAAGTTGAATGGTTTGGCGCCGATGGGTTTGGAGGGTGACCTGGGGGTGTTGAACCCGAGAAGAAGTCACCCAGTGACTTCTATAATAGCCCAGAGGACAGTGCCGATTATACTGCAGCACAAGAGTTAGGGATATCGTATTCAATCGTTTTGAATATCACTGTCACATCATTTGAAACTCAAAAACAACTTGAATCGATCCAATAAAAATCAGTATGAGACATTTCGTCAATCTGGTCGCCTTTTTTCTGGAGTTTGGTTCTTTGCATATGCTTCATGAATGTTCTCATTTGAAACGGAGTCAGTTTATCAACGGTTTCCTGAAAATGCCAAGACGTAAATTAACAAACGATGAGGCTAATAGGGCTATCGGAATGCTACAGGGTGTTTGTTAATAAAAATGGTATATTTTTTGACAAGTATCGGAACCACAATGATACGAGGCAGATGTTTCCTTTATTTTATCCAGTGCATCACCTCGCCATGAGTGAGAGTGCCACCACATACTGGTGAATTAGACTATTTAATTGTTTACCGAAAGAGATCCGAATGTTAGAGTTCAAAGGTTACAGGAACGAAATCTTGAAGTTTTTAATTAATGCTGAACCTTACACAGTGGACAATTTCATGGTGGCTTGTACAACTGGGCGTCCTCGTAAACTTTAGAATAGTTTTTTTTTGTGCCCTTCTTTTTACTGGAATATTTTTTTGACCTGTTTTCTTCTCTGTTGTAACTTGTAAAATTGATTATGAAAATGAATTTCATTATTATTATCAATATTAACTCAGGTTGTTGTAGCGGAACGGCTCCAAGTCAGCCAAAGTGTGATATCTCGACGTTGGAATAGGTTCGGGGAGAAAAGTTCCGTGTTGGAAAGACCAAGGCTTGGTGGGCGACGAAAAACAATACCTGCTCAGAATCGTTTCATCACCGTTTCGGCGAGAAGAGAACCTACATCTACGTGTAGAATGCTACGGAATACTCTTCAAAATGCAGACGAAGTTTGAGAGGTGTGAATCTAGGTTCTAGACATCCATTAAAAGAAGTTCCATTAACTCGTGACCATAAGCGTCGAAGACTGGAATGGGCAAGGCAACATATCAATTGGAACGATCAATGGCGTAGTGTCCTTTTCACTGATGAATCCAGATATGGACGATTTTCAGATTCTCAATGAATAAGGGTATGGACAATCCTACGCATAACCCGTAATCGTCGCTATGTCCAAGAAGTCCATCCATTCCGAGGGGGTAGTGTTTGGTATGGGCGGGATATGTTTCAACGGGCGCACAGATCTACAAATTTGTCCTGGGGATATGACCGCCTTACACTATAGGGAGCATGTCATTGACAATGTTTTGCCAAATTTTCACGCTGCTATTGGTGAATCTTTTCAATTTCTAGACCGCACCGTGCAGTCATAGATGAGAATACGCGCGAGGAGCTTGGTATTCCACATTTACCAATACCTCCGCACTCACCAGATTTGAATTGCATAGAACATGCATGGGATATGCTCCAAAGAGGATCAGATAATCATCGACCTACCCCAGAATCCTAAAATTATCTGAGAGAGCTTCTGCTCCGTTTATGGAACCAAGTTCCTCAAGAAATGCTCAACAACCTCGTGTATAGTATGCAAAGATGATGTCAAGCTGTTATGGATGACCGTGGGGGTCATATATTGTTTTGATTATCTTAAAATGCTTGAATTCTCTAGGAATAAGTGTATACGCTGCAGACATACAGGCTAAAATTAATTTTATTTCCTGCAACTTGAAATCATATTAATATGTGTTATATATGCTCATCACGACCTTTTTTTTCTGTTTTGCTTACTTAAATATTATGTAATTTTCTGTGGTTGCTCTACCTTTTGTTTTCTGTGCGGTACATAAGTTTAATTTTGACCTACAAAATTCAATAATTCCTGGGAACTTACTTATAATCAGTTTATAATGTCGTAAGTATCCCTTTTGCAGATAGTTGTATTTTTTTTTCTGATTCATTTAAGTTGTATTATGTTTTACACTATCTGCAAATAAATGTTTACTTACTTACTAACTACTTACTAACGCCTTGAGGAAAACTTTAGTTTCGAGGGCCTTCGGCCTTTTTTTCCCCAAAAAATTATTTTATCACAATGAATCGATCTTGTAATTAATTCAATGTTCCTATGATTCTCTTTCCATTTAACTCCTTTCCATTAACGATTCCAACTCAAAGAAGTGCTGTAATGAACTCATTACAGTTATCTTAAAAATAACATAACATATTCTCAATCTGTGCAGGCAACGCTTAGATAATACTCGTGATCCCCTCATTGATTGGCCACCCACAAACAATTTTTGCAGACCTGTATGTGAAGATGAACCAACCTAACCTAAGGAAACGAATAAAACGGGAAACAAAAAAACTCTTTGCCTTTACGGAGGCCACACCGAAAACATTTTTGAAACAGATGAATTCAAAATAGTTATTATTTAATTGAATACAATTTTCAATTCCCATTTTCAGAGATCTTTTATCATGAGGTTGGAGAAATGATATTAGATTTTTTCGTTGAGATGAGAGATATACCGGTTTCAGCCTTGTTTGGCATCATTAGTATCTCTTACACTTCGAGGACAAAATCTTCATGAAAAACTTACATACTTAAAGCAATTAGGTGTGATATACTGAGTAGAAATTACAAAGCAGTGACATCCAATTGCGTCAAAATGAAGGTCCACATCCCAATCACATGCTAGAAAAGAACTCTGTACATCCTCTTTTACTCAATGAGATTTAGCAGTGGCCCTAAATCAGGACACTCATGCAAGTTTCTCCGAGTGATGGAATCGCCCAATTATTTTCGCGACAGTCAAGCCAAGTGTTTTTAAGAAAACGAATTGGGCTTTTCCATCACTCGAAGAAACTTGCTGGAGAGCCCTGATTCAGGGCCACTGCTGAAATCTCATTGAGTAAAAGAGCATGTATAGAGTTTTTTCTTAGCATGTGATTGGAGATGTGGAACTTCATTTTGACGCAATTGGATGTCACTGCTTTGTATTGTCTACTCAGTACATCACACCCTCGATCACTCCATATTGCATTAAATATAGAAGTTTTTCATGAAGATTTCGTCCCTGAGATGTATGGGATACTGATGATGCTGAACAAGGCGGAAACGGTATATCTCTCATCTCAGTGAAAAATCTAATATCATTTCTCCAACCTCATGATAAAAGATTCCTGATCCTGGGAATTCAAAATGGTATTCATTTCGATTATTACTATTTCGAATTCATCTATGTTTTCTAACCTAAACTAACCTAAATGTGAGGGTGAACCTAACATAACCTGACCTGTATGTGAAGGTAACCTAACCTCACCTAACCTGTATGTGACAGTGAGCCAGTATTTGTGGTTAAACTTACCTAGGCATAGAAATGTAGGCTCCCGGCATACTGAGGGGTAGGATGTGTTGTGGTCTCTCTCTGGGATCACAGTGATGTCTCCGGGCAACAGGAACGGGCATTGTCTCTCCACGTCTGACAGATGCTGAGGCAGGGTCGCACGCGACGACCCGCTCGCGAGAAGTGAGGCATAAAGGTACTGCACACCCACCGCCTATACGCCTCCTGAAAAATAAGGAAGAGTAAACGATTAGATCTTCCAGTGAATCCATTCGTCTGGATACGTTTCAGCAATATACATGGATATCACTTTTGAAAATTAAAACCCTAATTTTCGGACCCCTAGGCCTTACTCTATTTAAAATGCCCCTCCAACGCTGCTCTTGTCTACGCCCCTGACTAGTTCAATTCCTAGTAAAGCTCTATGCTATGCGATGTTGCACCAGAATCGAACTTTCTCACCTCTTTCGTAATAAATACTGATTCATTTTTTATTCATGCTTATTTCATTATTTCAATATTGTTCAACGGTCAATTACAATACACATGAAACTGGTTGAAAGTCCCTCACTTTGGAAGGACCCCTCTGATCACGGTGAACTCATTTATTTGGTATGATCTACTCATTATAGGCCTAAAATATCAATTTCAATCATCTCATTCTACTTATGAGTTAAATTTCAAGCCTTTTGCTCTTTCAGACCAACATTGTTACTTGTATTTTTGAGTCTCAACTCCAACATTCTCGACGAAATCAACGGAAGAACATACTCGTTGCCTAACTCTTAACCTACAGCGATATAAACGAGAATTTGTTGGAAAGTTCGTCGTTTAATTGAATTTAAATGGTTGATAGCGTGGTTAACTGAAGTTCGGAGAAGTGCATCGTAGTTAAATTAGAAGCAAAGCGCTAAGAAGAGGTTGTGTAAGTGTCGACCGACAATTGCGGGATGTTGCCATTTTCTACTTGATGTTCACGAAAAACAAGCAATTATTTCAGGAGTGGTTTTGTTCTGAAATATCATTCGTGGAACGATTCAATTACCTCAGGTTCTCCAATGGCTTTTATGCTTTCGAAGTTAACTCTGAATTCCCATGTAGAGGTGTTGCAGCAAGGCTGGATAATATTGAAACCCATGGTAGAAGAGAGATAGGATAAATTTCAACAATGTCCTGCGTTTTGTTCCTAGAAAATCACTAGGCCTTAGTCTGTTTGAAATTGAACGATGCCCCCTCCAACCCTGCTCTTGTCTACGCCCCTGACTAGTTGAACTCCTAGTACAGCACTATGACTTGTGATGTTGCACCAAAATGAAACTTTCTCACGTCTTCCGTAATAAATATTGATTTATTTTTTATTCATGCTTATCTCATTATTTCAATATGGTTCAACGGTCAATTATAATACACATGAAACTGGTTGAAAGTCCTTCACTTAGGAAGGTCTCCTATGATCATGGTGAACTCATTCATTCGGAATGATCTACTCATTATAGGCCTAGAATCTCAATTTCAATCATCTCATTTTCCTTATGAGTTAAATTTTAAGCCTTTTGCTCTTTCAGACCAACGTTGTTACTTGTATTTTTGAGTCTTAACTCCAACATTCTCGACGAAATCAACGGAAGAACATACTCGTTGCCCAACTCTTAACACACAGCGATATGAACGAGAATTTGTCGGAAAGTTCGTCGTTTAATTGAACTTAAGTGGTTGATAGCGTGGTTAACTGAAGTTCGGAGAAGTGCATCGTAGTTAAATTAGAAGCAAAGCGCTAAGAAGAGGTTGGGTAAGTGTCGACCGACAATTGCGGGATGTTGCCATTTTCTACTTGAGGTTCACGAAAAACAAGCAATTATTTGAGGAGTTGTTTTGTTCTGAAATATCAGAAATTCAGGTTCTCCAATGGCTTTTATGCTTTTGAAGTTAACTCTAAATTCCCATGTAGAGGTGTTCCAGCAAGGCTGGATATATTAAAACACATGGTGGAAGATAGATTGGATAAATATCAACAATTGGACAAAATAATTACCGATGGTGGCGCTGCATTCGCCGATCAGCTGTTTACCGAAACGAGTTTTGTTTCGTCTTTACATTAGCTTTCTATTTGGGATCTATAGAATTTTCAAGTTTTAACGTTTATTGACTATCAATAATCGAAGTTGTTTCCTTAATTGTGGATCCTTTGGGTTATATTGTATGTGTAAGTATAGGTTATATTGTGCTTTTGTTTTATTTTATGTGAAAAATTGAGGTGGGCACTATTCAATTATGAATGCTTTTCAGATCATCTGGCAAAAAGTTTACCAAAGGTTCCTCAAATTATAGGAAGTTTTCCAATATTTACATGGTCAAAGATGCTGTGTAGAGGATGAACAAGTGTTGCAATGCAATCATTTGATTCTATGTGGAAGAAAAAACTATTCTAAAACATTCGAATTCTACAAGGACAACCTCATCATATTGAGGAAATGATGTCTTATGAAAATGATGGTGTCAAGGTTGTGAAGGTAATTGTTTAGTTTTTGCTCTGCTTTTTTTTTTTTGTTTTCCATAACAATGAAATGTACAAAACAAAAAACATAAGGATTATCCATATTTGATGAAAATCAAGAGAAGGTTGAAATTAGTTTGTGAAATAACAGAATATGAAAATATGCATGATTGTAATGTAATTGAACATCAGCATGAATAATATATTCATTTAATAGAAACTACTAATTTTTTCTGTTTAAGAGGGGAAAAAATCTATGAAAAGAAAATGGGTGGTAAATTTTGAATGAAAATGCACATTCTGCAGAGAACAGTATGTATGCAGAAAATGATGTGATCATCGATTAATCATGTTGAAGAATTCATTACTCGCTAGATTTTAATGTATCATTCATTTATTGCATCTCACTTGTGTTTTAGGCTGCAGTTATGATAAAATAAAATAATTCAAGTTATCTATCGATTGATTGCACCTTTTCCGTTGCTAAATGAACAACAATACTATCAAGCTATTTTGATAATAATGTTAAATTGATACATATATGTATAATATATTGTTTGAAATTTCCAATTCTCGGAATTTGTTTGGAATTCCACATATAGATTTGATCGTTACTGAACATAAGTTCATTTTTGCAACAATCAAGAGAATCACACTCAGATTGCCCCTAGTTTTATTGCACATTATCATATGGCCTGCATTCAACACTTTCTCACTTTCAACTAGGCTCCTTGAATTGTTGAGACTTCTAAATATTCAAAAATATCAAGTAGACTCGAAGTAATTTATTTCGATAACAATGAAAATTATTGTACAAGAACGATCTGAACAAAAAGTTGAAATGTCTTGACTTGAACTGCACTTTTTGGTTGGTCTCATGAAGATACAGCTTTTTTCTCTAGTAGCAGAAATGTTTTTATAGTGGAAGTTTCTGAAATAATTCAAAATATATGAAGCATTGTTTTCAATTGACATCAGTTTCAACTCTTGCCTGTTTTCATTCTATAATCTTCTGGTCGGAAATGGTGTGAGCATACTCTAATATGTACAGGTTTCTCCATTATCAAAACATGCTCTCAGGATTTACGTCTATTAATTTCCTTTACGATTTCAAGTTTGTTAGTTACGTGAACATTTTGATTTTCACCACGAAAATAATGAAACTGGGCTCCAGGATTCCTAGATTTTTTTAGAATTACATCCATAAACACAACAATTAGTGCTTTTCACGGTTTTTTCTTCAGGCATATCTTTCTATCGTAATAAAACGTAAAAATAAACAAATAAACACAGCTTTCACGTACTAACTGTCGAAACAAATACTCGTTTAAGGCTTACTTTCAGCTCTTTATCGCACAGAAGAAGATACTACGGGTGATTGCTGGAGTCTCCCAGATTGTTTCCTGTAGACCATTTTTGCCAGATATAAAATTCTTACTCTTGCATGTTTATATATATTTGAAATGTCTGTCAATGTTTTCAAGAATCGCACTCAGTTCCCGACCAATGATCTAAGAAGTGAAAGATCTACAAGGCAAGATAATCTCCTCCATATACCCTACTGTAAATATAATGTAAGCCTCAATACGCCAAATTATATGGGAAGGAGAATTTTCAACTCACTACCTGATGAAATTAAAAGTATTCAGAGTGAAGTAATTTTCAAGAAAAATCTCAAGAGCTACCTGTATGAGAATGGTTTTTATAAGTTGAACGATTTCTTGAATTTGTTTATATGAATTGTTTCTTGTTTGTCTTTTTAATGTACATAATGTTCCTTTTAAATTACTGCTTATGCTTGTAATTGTTGTAAACCCCAGCAGACTGTTTCACTTTTTCTTTTTTGTTGACAATTTTCTACACAATACTTGTATGCATTGTCTATGGAAATAAGTTATATTATTATTAGTATTATAACGCCGGCAGTGTCGCATAGAGTTGTGTTTTGCTCTATGTCCTGAGTTTTGTTCCTAGAAAATCAACTAACTAGATCCACAGAATCCGTGGAGAAATACGATTTTTTCCGATACTTCCCTGAGGACGTTCCGAGTAGACCAATCGAAACGTTGGACATTCAAGATTCCGCAGACCACCGACAGCGCTCAATTAAACATCCAACAGTCCACCCCCGAATTCTTCCTCTCCCACTGACCGATTCCTAGAGTTCTCCGAATGCTTCTCGTTCCGGGGTTCCGTAGGGAAGTTACTGGCCGCTCTCGCATACCGCCAGAGGGCGCTACGGCTCCGGACTCCCACTGCCCCGAAGTGCACAAATTGGCTTCGCAAACTCGCCTAATTGAACAAGTTCCGCAACTATGAAATCAGCCATTCGGAGTTCGTAAAAACTTAGATGTCCGGGATGCACAGGAAATTACTCGGTCTTTTTCGGAAGGGTTCTCGTTTCCGGTCGGGGTATACAGGGTGTCGCCGAAGAGGCGAGGAGATACCTTGAAATGGATTCGCAGTGATCTACATCATCACGCATTTTTTTGAAAAAAACTTATTACCTTACGCCCCTGACTAGTTCAACTCCTAATTCAGCTCTATGCTGTGCGATGTTGCACTATAATCGGTCTTTCTCACGTCTTTCGTAATGAATATTGATTTATTTTTTATTCATGCTTATCTCATTATTTCAATATGGTTCAACGGTCAATTATAATACACATGAAACCGAATATGAAAAAATTAGACAATCCACTGCATTCAGGTCAGAATAGGCTCAATCTTTCTACCAATTGAATGATAGTTTTTAAGCTAGATCTTGGTGTCCCAAATAGTGCCTCAAAAGTGCATTAGACGGAAATATATATAAATATAATTCAGAGAGCTAAAATAATACAATACATATTGAAACAAAAAGGTACTTAGAATATTAAATATCAGAGGAATCATGAAAGACATCAGCGTGATCCAAGAGAACATCTTCATGTTATACGTCGATGGACTCAGATAAACAGATTCTTCACAAAGCGACTCGCAATTCCCAATCTGGAATGAAAAGAGACGAAAGCAGAAAAGAAACCAATTATTCAGAATAAATTTAATTATTTTGAAATTAACCACCCATTTCAGAAATGCATTGTTACTTTATGTGTAGCATCGAAACCATCTTGAAATTTATAAATGAGACAACTATTTATAAGATGTTCTATAGTCTCCTCATTTTCCCCACACTCAGAACTAGGGCTCTCAACCGTATTCCATCGGAAGAGCATGCTGTTGCACCGTCCAAAGCCTGTTTTAATACGATTTAGAGCAGACCATATTCTCCTGGGAAGGTCAAAACCAGGAACTCTGATGGAAGGATCAGTAATAAGATCTTTATTGAAAAAATTGCATACATTCCATCCAGATTGCCAAATTTCTTTGTCGCTTCTATTCATATCAATTAGAAAAGTTGACCAAAAAGGTTTACGCGACTTCAATCTGGGGACCTTATTATCTGGAATATAGGTGAGTATGGGAAATGAATTTGGAAAGGAATTAAATTTGTTCCAAAAATTCAAAGCTGTTGTCTCTCTGCGAATATGGGGAGGTCCAATATTTTGGAGGACTGGTAACCAAGGAGTAGGTGAAGATCTGATAGTAGCAGTAATTCTCATAGAAAAATTTAGTCATGCATCAATTTTTTCTACATGAACACTGTTCAACCAAACAGGGCAACAATATTCAGCAGCAGAAAAAACCAAAGCTAGCGCTGCCGTACGTAAGTATTGTTGCATCAGCGCCCCATGAGGAACCAGCTAGTTTCTGAAGAATATTGTTTCGAGTTTTAAGCTTCAAACGCTGATCATCTAAATGGGCTTTGAAATTTAGAGAGGAATCAAGTTTGATTCCTAGGTACCTAAGATTGAAATTATGTTTTAAGGAAGAAGAAATGGAAATAACACTCAATTTTCTATATTTCTGATGAATATTCAAATGAAATCACGAAACCTCGGTTTTATTTTCATTGGGGCACAAACGCCACTTCAAAAAATAATTTTTCATTATATCCAAATCTGCGGAAAGGGTACTTTCTATTGTTTGAAAATTAGAATGATGGAAAGCCAGAGCAATATCATCAGCATAAATGAATTTTTCCGAAGAAGTTTTTCGAATGTAGACATTACATTGAGCAACGCTCTTAAAGGGCTACAATAGTGCCAAAATGTAAATTCGCTTAAATATCTCGGTCCCTATCAAACTTACGACAAAAAAGTCCAGAGGTAAAAGAAAGCTAATGAAATTTCCTGAAAAAAAGTGAGGTGGTTTCGTCACAATCTTGCGTTCAATTTGCAGGTATGAGAAATTTTGAATCATTGTATGTATTCTATTCCACACCACCTAAGAGGTTGAGTCTAGGCACGTTTTTTTTCAAAAAGGTATTCCTTAATGGGTCTAATCTACGACCTCCATGTTTGTTCAAATGTTTAAGGATTGTTGATTATCTTCTTCTTTGCTTCTACCTTCGTCTACGAAAGCATAAAAACATTCTTCAATGACATTGCGCTTCTTTGCCTTCCTCAAGTCCACAAAAAATGGTCAAGAAATATCAATCCTCTAAATTCTTATTTTTGACAACTCTTTTTCCCAGATTCACTGATCTCCAGTTGGTTTGCAACGAGCTACCAGCGAGCGAGGAACCATGTTGGTCAATCGCCATTTCGTAACTTTCTCTCGAGCAATAACTAGAATCCTTCCCTGCGAACCGTTTGGTCCTTCTCTCCGGATTTATCAGAGCCGGAGCGACGCGAATCTACGCCTCAGGTAGGAAAAGAATGAATGAGCTACAAAGTATACGTTCACGAGGACAACTCAGCCGGGAGGGGGGAGCAAATGGGGGGAAGGGGGAATTGGAGAAACTGGGTCGGGGACACCGCCCTGCCTAGCGCCAGCTGGCGTTGGGGATCGATTCCTCCGACAATACGAATCTAGGTTTCGTCAGGACCGGGTCAAGCGAAATTCCCCCTTTTTTACAGCGACCTTTTTTTACAATGAGCTTGTATGGGCTCGTTTGAAAGGGGAGCATGCAAGAGTGTTTTAGCTAGGGGAGAATGAAACTGATCATCTACTTTAGAATTGCAGAACAACTGATAATGGTGGAAGGCCATACAAAATCATAAAAGGAAAAAATATAGGCGGAATCAAACATATTTTATCGTCATAATGGGTTACAATGGAAAATTCAGAAAGGAAAAATACAAAATGAATTAATCTATAACATGAAAATGTCATAGATTACATTATGAAATAATCGCAAAATCAAAAAACAAGATATCAACATCGATCGATTTAATTTGTGCCTCTGGTACGCACAAGAATATTCGATTTGGGAGTTGAAACCATAAAATTGACTGAATCCTAGGCTGAACTATCGAAAAAAAAAGTCTGTGTAGACTTAATATTCAATGAGACGTCCATGATAGCTAGGACATAATCCAGGATCATACACATGAAAAGATCTTTCTCTATTCAAGTATCGTAATGAGTTCATTTTTCTTCTTCTTCTGCTCCTATCCATTATTGGATGTTTGCGATCATTTCTGACCATTTAACATTGTTTCTAATGCTGTGGATTAATTCTCCAGTCGTCCTTATCCCTACTCATTACAGTACTAAAATTAGTGCTGTGTTGAACCCATTACAGCATTGTTTTCAGTTATATTTTTAGTTTTGTTGTTGTCAGTACTGACCTTCGAGCCAATCAATTTTCGAATCAAATAAATTCAAATTCCGTGATCTGTCAAATTTCGTAAGTCACACCAACTGCCAAGATACAATACAAAAATCTAACAGGCCAGAATTATGCTTTAAAATACGACGTTGCCGGAACCCCCACATGGGGTTGTACCAGGCTCAGAGTGTTACGACTTTGCACATGCAGTTCTGTTTTGAAGCGTAACATGCGATAGTTCGCATCAGAAATTCGACCGGGAAACGTGTAAAAAGGTTTGTGTTTTTTCCGTGTTCGTGTGATCGGTTTTTCAATCAATTAATAAAGTGAAAATAAGTATTGCAGTTGCAAGAATAGTGTGTATGGGGTTCGTGATTGAATTTTTCAACTTCCAGTGTTCATATCTGGAAGGATTATCAACAGGAAGGTTTTTCATTTAGATATTTATTAAAATTTCATTTGGAAATCTTCGAATTGAGTACTATGCCTCGTGCCCGGTTGCAAAAGCAACTATATAAATCTACTAATCAGAAAGTTTTGGTATCTAGATTTCCGAAAGATCCCGCGAGGAGAAGAAAATGGCCTAACGCAATTCATAGAGAAAGTAGTTTTAAAGTCAACAATGACAGTGTAGTTGAAACATTTTGTAGATTTCCATATTTTGAGAAATAACTCTTATCCAACCGCCGAAGGTTCATATATTGATATACCCCGAAAAATTCCTAAATTAACTGATGATGAATTTCCTTCAATTTTCCCGAATCAACCGAGTTACATAGTCTTCAGTTACAGTTGGGACAAACAAGATCAGATCGATTTTCCGACTCTTGTTGTCATTTCAAAGACAAGGCATTTTCCAAAATGAGTTCTACAATATAAATTTTGAGGGGGCATTTCCGAAAATATCATCGGGGTTTAAGATCTTGAGTAATTTGAGAATCGAAGTCGTATTTAGAGACGAAGTAAACGTACCCGTTTCTAATTTCAAGTGGTTATTAGGTGATAGGTATATTTCTGACTTGTTTTCCTCTTTTGATGTTCATTCACCTACTTCATTTGCTTCAAAAAGTAAAATAATTTTCATTCTGATTGCAATCTTGTGGAACTCAATACAACAGCTACCTCCTCGTGGTGAGTTCTGAATTATTTGCGATAAAATATTAAGAAATTTTCCGCAGATAAACGAAATGCTGTTTTGTTTTCCTCCCTACAGTTCTTTATTGAATTGTGAATTGAAATAAATTCGAAATTATATCGAAAACAGTGCGAATTGCACAAGAAAACCGTATACTTTCCAAATCTACTCGTGCCACTAGACACGTTGCTGGTAACAACGGCAACGTCTAATCTTCCGGCCTGTTTGATTTAGAAGGCCGTGGTTATAATAATCATAAACATAACTGTACTTAACCCAAAGGAGAAAATCATAACAGAAGAAAATATTATGAAGGGACTTTGACATAATCTGCTTCAAGTTGTACCCTGTTGCCAAACTTAAATCATGATATGAGAAGATTATAAATAGATATCAAATAGTGACACTAGTGACAGCGACAATGACACAGTTTCGTAAATCTTTTATTATTTGTTTCAAATAGAGATGATATAATTCGATACCAGGCTTTTTCATGAAATCACTGAATTTATTACTAAAAATAATGGTGAGTGACCGAAAAAATTTGAATGATAATATTAAGCGTATTGGCAATTAATAAGACTATGTACTGTTTGACAGATAAGAGATCAGAACGAAAATGCGCATTCCGAACTGGAGTCATTGTATTCGAACAGATTATAGTATTGTATAGGCCAGATTATTTTCCTCAGAATAAAATGAAATTGTCAATATATCGAATGATACATAACATACAGTAGTTTTCGAAACAGAGTACCACCCATTTGAATTACGTGACATCAGTCTTCAATTCCAGTTTCTTAAAATCCATGAATATCGGAATAATCTGGCAACATGTTATGCCAATGTCCACTCTGGTCAGATTCCAGTTAACACTATTTTTTATTATTATTATTATTTTTTATAATAAGAGCCGAGACTACGTCTTTGAGGCTCAGAAAAACAGATAAAATGGCCTTTTCTTTTATGTTGATTTATTTTCATGCTGATAACTTGTTCTATGATTTGGTCATTTTGTAATTGTCCTTTATTATCATTTCTAATATGGCTTTTTCATGTTATAATCGAATGCGAATTGGACAAAGTCTGCCTATGTGTTACTTTTTTTTGTGACAGTACATTTTGCATTTGTCTTTTTCGAACTGATAATTTTAGAATCCTTGTAGCATGAATACATTTTTTTTTACAATTTCCTGAGGTATCATCACGCAATATAAGGAATTGTTAAAGTTTAACTGTTCGAAATGGACAACAAGCAACCATCACTCGCACCAAACCAAACTGTTACAGACAGGATAATTTCAATTAGCCGCAAAGACATGCTTTTATCGGCCATTGAAGTTCCCTGTCACGTTTTTAATCACGTTTCTCACTTGAAAGCAGACGAATGGACGACATTAATTTTATTCTTTCCGTTTAGGCGAGGCAGAGGGTGAATTGGAATGATTCTTGATGAGCTGCACCGTTGTTGCGATCTCATCTGGTGTTTTACGATTCTTTGTCCAAGCAATCTGGACGTTTTCTTGGATTCTAGGAGGGAATGAATCCGGATTTAAGCAGATTCTTTCACGTTCGTCTGAATATGTGTCAGTTTTAAGCTGTATAGACAAAACTATGAACTCATACTATTCAGACTACAGAAAAAAAGCAACAATTATAATCAATCGTGTACAGGAAGGGCAAAATTAGTTGTATCTAAACCCTGTGCAAAAAAATTAACGCACATTATGGAAATCTCAAATTCATTCTACAATTGAAGGTGTTCTCAATGATAATTATTTTTATCAGAATTATGCATGCATATGTTATCCACTTTCAACGTTTTTCTTCAATACAGGCGTTTTTTCCCAGCAAGAATAAAAAAAGATGATATTATCAGACTTTGAATTTATTGGCTCCATTCTTAAATCAGTTGTTCTCGATCAACTCTAGTGATCAATAGTTTTCCTTTCGTTTGATTCTCTACACTCGATCGCTATGCAACGCGAAACACGCAATATGACCCAAGAGGAATGTGCCCAAGCGGTAGTTTTGCGAGAAGAAAGGTGGACATACGCCAGAATTGCAGGAAGGTTTGGAGTTTCCCATACAAGCGTTGCAGCGATTCAGGGAGATAGGTATGAATGTCCGAAGACCAGGACAGGGTAGACCACGGATAACAACTGCCATTCAAGAACGTTACTTGAGAGTTTCTTCGTTGAGACAACGGTTTGCAACCGCTCACCTTCTTCAAAATCAGCTTGAGCAAACTCATGGGGTGCAAATTAGCACTCGGACAATAATAAACCGCCTCAGAGAATATGGCCTATTACCCCAGCCCATCGAAGGGCGCGTTTGGATTTTGCGAGAGAGCATATCCATTGGAAAGAGGCCGATTGGGAATGAGTTCTCTTCAGATGAGTCTAGAATCTGCCTCTACCCTTGTGATCGACGTTCCCTTGTATACAGACGTCCACATGAAAGATATGCTCAGTGCAATTTCCTGAATACTACTGGTTTCGTGGGAGGATCGATTATGGTATGAGGTGGAATATCTTTGACTGCTCGCACAGACCTAGTGGTCTTTGATAATGGAGCTATGAATGCTGGTAAGTATATAAGGAACATTCTTGAAGAGCATATAGTGCCATTTGCCCCAAACATTGTTGAAAATTTCATTTTCATGGATGATAATGCCAGACCCCATCGTGCGCGCATCGTTCAGGAGTACCTTGAAGAGGTTGAAGTCTCTCGAATGGAATGGCCAGCAAGAAGTCCAGATCTCAATCCGATTGAGTAGGTTTGAGACAACCTCAATAGAAGGCTGAGAAGTTCAGAAAATCATCCAGCTACTCTTAATGACTTAGGAATCCAACTCGGAGAAATCTGGGAAGGATTAGACTAGAACATTTTGAGATCACTCATTTTGAGTATGAACCGTCGTTGCCGAGCTGTAATTGACGCAAGGGGTGGAAAACCCAAGTATTAAATCACTTATCGGCATTTCAGTATTTTGAAAATTGTTCATTTCTCTCCTTTCGCATAAGATTCGGTGAAATCCTGAATTTTTCTTCCATTGAATGTGTCTTGTTTCGTTCAAAACCTTCCCGGAGAGAACATAAAAAATAAGTAATAAAGTCAATGTAGAGTTAACTTTCATTCAAATTGAGATTTCAGAATGTGCGTTAAATTTTTTGCTCAGTGTATATAGAGGAAAATGAAGATGTTAACCTCACATGAGACCATCCTGATTGATCACCAACCTCAGAAGATCATCTGGGTAATCACCCTCCCACCCACAAAGGCGTATCGATCATCTCCGCACATTTTTCACCCAGATGATACAAGATTAAATCGGGTCGGGCATCTCGGATCCTGAATTTAAAGTGATTAGTTTTTTATCCTGAAGGAATGCGGAGCAGTTAGCGCGCGTTTAATTAAAATGTCATAACCAATTAATATAATTCCCGGGGATGGTTAGGGCCACAAGGGAGGATGGCAGTTACGAAGAAAAAACAGGAGAGGGGGGGCCAGAATTCCGATCTTAAAAATGAGGCCTCGAGACCGGAGGGTAGTTAGGTTTATCTCCGGTTTATACAGGAAGATGGGGTGGTTTTTTTTTCACCAAGGGGTTATTATGGGATATGAGGCTGTCCAACAATCGCCTCTTCAATATTTCGACTATAGGATGTTCACAGAGCAGTATCTGCGCTTCTTTTCAACTGATTTCTCGAAAATATTGTAACGGTATACCTAATTGTCGCTACGCATATCAATGGCTTTGAGAGCACCCTATATCATTCTACTGGGGGGATTAACAACTGGTTAATATCGGTTCATCTTTCCGTTTCAGAGCGTCTCTACATTTAACGTTAGAAAATAACTCTAACTATTGTTCAAGTCTTTTAAGGTTGTAGGCGATTGATATAATCGAAAAGAACCTGATATGTTGATCAGACGAATGTAAGTCAGATTTGATTATCGATTTATCGATTTTGAGTGGAAGGAATAAACGAAAATGAGTAAAATTTTTTACTGCCATTTTCCTGTTATCACGTATCTTGTCGTATGCTATCTGAAAAGTGACACTTTTAATGACAGCAAACAATGTGAAACTTGATTGTTTACGTGAAAGCGTGTTAAAAATATTTTTAAAATTGAAGAGCGAAAATTCAAAAGGGTCTAAGTGCCAAAAAAATCTGAAATATTACATAAAACATATCTCGAACTCATGGAAAAAGTTTTAAAAAAATTTTTTTTTCATCACACATGAACTGTTTCGTAGGCTATTGGCCTTGGCACAAAGACCCCATAACGAATGAAATCTAAAATTTTGTGAAAATGGCACTTAGACCTTTTGAATTTCCACCCTTCAATTAGTGTTAAAAATATTTTTAGCGCTCCATTTGCTAATGATGAAATCAGATGAGAACGATTCAGCAATTGCAAATTTTTTTATTATTATTTAACAATCATTACTTATGAACATTAATATTAATCGTAAAACTAGAACAATTACAAACATTAATGCCCTGTGACGTTAGGGAGCTTCGCAACACATTATTAGAATCCTCAGCACCATCAGTACTTGTAGAAACCGGAAGTACAATATTGGATGATGATGATCCAAAATCTGTTGAGGTTCGGAGAATTTTTTCAGCAATGACATTTCTATATACAATGGAACATAACACTCGGCTACCGTCGTAGACTTTCATCCACCATGTTATTTTATATCCGTAATATTTGCTCCTGATTCTGCTAGCAATGAAGCGGAGGATCTTCGAGAACAGTGTCCTGTATATTGCTTTGGTTCTGGCAGTTTGAGGAATTCGGCAACAATAGATGGAATTTTTCCCAAATGTATCAATACCAACTGGATTGGTAGTGCATTTATTAATCATGTATTTCAGGAAAAAACGACGATTTTTGAAGACAGAAGGGCGCAGTGCAAAGAACTTATGAAAATGGTCTACATACTTCCCAATAATACTGAAAGAACGAGACTGACTTTCATTTTTGTATTTGGAAGTTGTATAACCAATGATATATTTGTTATTTCGATGTCTTCCACTGATAAATTACACAATTCTTCACGCCGACAGGCTCCAAATAATCCAAAAATAGTTGCAACCTTAACCATCAAGTATTTCTCATCTGGTGCCTCCTTTATAAACTCTTCATTTTGTTCAAGAGTGAGAATTTTCGATTTTTTGGGACGATATCCTCCACCAAATATGCCACACCATTTTTAACAAGGGCGCTCGACTTTATCATTCAAAATTTGCTCCACAAAGTTGATGAACTCCATATTTTTGATTTTTCTTCTAAGTATGCCAGGAAATTGTTATATGCAATATCATACTGCTGAACAGATTTTTTAGGTTGGAGTTCAAGATTTGCTCTTTTTGCAGACACTTCAATATCCTGAGGAACAACCAAATCGTCACTATCATTAATAATTGGACTCTCGAAAAACATAATAACCAGATGAAAACCCAAGACGAAAATTGTACAGGAACGAAATACAAATGACAGCATCTTTTCTCATTTGTTAGTAATCATAACGTTGGCAACGTTTGTCGTTCACAACAACCTTTTGATTATTTGAATATTAAAATGCATTTTGAAGTTTATTGTTATTGCAAATTCGCCCATTTCATTATCAGAATAGG